>JAQGAC010000810.1:0-18715 GCA_034696585.1 Isotomurus maculatus
GAACATCGATAAAATAGCTTATGCTTGACACACAGCATATTCCAAGTGCCACTTATTGGGTCATTCCAAATGTCAGAAGTAATTCCAAAAAGATTTAAAGAGAACAAAAGCCAAGCGACATCGTGACAGAGAACTTGTCATTTTCAGTTTCGATGATTTTGCACAGACATGTCGCTGTTAGGGAGTTGGGACCAGACAAACTATCTACGTCTGGCATGCAAAAATGCAAACACACATAACTAAAACTCTCCATGCAAACTAACTTAATCTCTTAATTGCTAGTTCAGTGGAAGCCAGATGCCAAGCATTTGGAGTTGAGCAAAAAAGTGACTGCTTTGCTGTAGTAAAAGAATTTAATATATTCGTGGACAGTAATTGCTAAGCCCTCGATCCCTTGCTCATCCTTATAAGTCCGAAAGCGAATATTAGACAATGCAAATCAATTGAGCGGATACAGTCATCATATAAAAGATACATCTGTATCACCAATCGTCCGAATAGTCGAAAGTCCGAATGTCAGAGAATGAAGTTCGAGAGTATGAAGATCCGACAGCCCATTGTACACTGTACTACTGTACACTCCAAGCTGAGATTCTGTCAACATTACGCAATGCTTGACCGACTTCTCCATTCACTCAACCATGAACCATGTGACAATTACATTATTAGGAAAACTTCTAGACTACCCAGACCACTCGCATGATTCACGTCATCATTTCATTGATCAGCCTTTTACTCTCACTCAACTTGGTCTACATTCTACTACCCGCATCTATATTACGACATACACTATGCACAACTACTGGAAAGGTACTTACTTGGTTCCACTTGGTTGGTATATTTCCACCCAACAAATGTGGCACAAAAACCCTAGTAGTATTATGTGATACACGCGTATATATGTATACGTTTCGTTATTATTTCCACCTCCTTTCGAAATATCACGTAATAGCTTCCTTGTTTTAGCCAATTACTCTCTTGAACTATTTGATTACCTGAGATTACGGGGAAATATAGTGAGAAAATGATGCAAGGTTGAAGGTAATGGAGGAGGAAAACCCAATCGATGAAGCCTTCACCTTCCCGGTGATTTCACGTGAAACCGATTTATGGATATAATATACTACTAATTCGGGGAGTTAGACACACAAATCACGGAGACATGTTACGACAGATAATGTATGGTGTATGTATGAATGTGTTAGTAAGTGTATTCAATTAATTACGAGACTGGCTTACCGGATGAGGAGTGAAGAGTGAAGAAGCGGTTGAACAAAAGCGACCGGCGAGTGAAGAACCGAGTGGCAGACTGGAGAAGAAAGAGTGGCTGCTGTTGTGTGGTTGTGTGCGGCTGGCCTTGCCCGATCTGTCTCCGTCATTCCTTCACCATCATCATCTCCTTCATCATCATCATCAATGACAGCTCCTCTCCGGTGCGTTAATGAGCTATGCTTTAACTATTCTTCTAACTTTCTCACGTTTAAACCGTGAGAATTGGTACTCCCTGAAGAAAGTCAGGAGGTATTACTTATGCCTCTGCTTAATCAAAAATGCAAAACTTGACTTCAGCTATCTTTCCATGACCTCTTTCTTTCTTTTCCAGATACAATTGTCTAGTTTTACTTTCGAATACTTTCGATCTACCAGGTAGTTTTTGGGAAAGATAGATTAAATAATGCCGTGTAACCCAGTAGTCTTAGAAATATGTTTGCATATGCAAGAGTAAAGGGAACTAAATATGACACGGCAAGGCTTTCGGGTTTTATGTAAGAATTCAAGGTATGTGTGTGTGGGTAAATGGGCATTATGTAACAAAACAAAAGATGAAATAGATGAGGAAAACCTGTTTTTTCCAGACACGTTCTGCTTTTTGGATACATGCACAGGGTATGGTGTATCACACGAACTTCTGCCAATTCAGTAAAAATGCAGTTCTTTTGTTTCATCGTAACTCAGGCTAATGACTAATGACTACACATAACCGCTACCATTTACTGACATTTACGTAACCTATTATGCTTACGCATGTGAATGTAATGTATGCATGCTAACAAATGGACGATAGAGGATTTGATACTCGGCAAGATTATAAGTCACTAGTCATGAAATAGTATTTGCGGAGACAGAAATCCTATTACAATATCCCAATTTCAGTTTAAAGAAAAAAGAAAGCTAATCAATTGCAAATGTAGCAATAAAGTCAACGATCGAATATAGTTGAACGAAGCAAAGCCCAAGTACAATTTTGACTTCTGTGCTTACCATAATGATTGATTGGAGGCTCTGATGCTTAACTAAAGTGCACAACTCGTAAGTGCTTAATTGTGAATTCTGATCGATTACTGAAAGCCTTATACAATACACTCTCTCACTCGTCTTCACGAGCAAATATTATAGATGAAGAGATACTAGAATTTTAGGTTCAGGTAAATATATATTCGACTCAATAGTTGCGTTGCAAATTATTTAGACATAAAAATCTTAAAGAGTAAATACATAATAGGATAGCCTGACTATATTTAAGTTACATGAATAAATCGTCTAAATAATCATCGAACTCCTCTTCGCGAGATTTCACATCCGCTGACTGAACAGGGTCTTTCCAAATGTTTCCTTTTCCAGAAGTTTCATCTTGCTCACCCCCATCGTTAACTTTCTGTATGTCATTACTTTCCTCAATTTTTTCTGTAGGGTGTGCTGCAGTAGCATCGGAATCTGAACGAGGTTTACGATGCTTTTTCTTCTTTTTGGTCTTAGTGACCAACTTCGGCTTGTTCTTATTATTGAAATTCAGTTTGATGGAGCACTCTGGGCATAATCCTTTAGTAAACCACGTCATTTACGAACAAATACACGGACAAACTATTTAAATATTATATCGATGTGTGACTTACTCAGCTTTACTAAAGCATTTTTCTTCACTGACTCTTCCATGTAGGCAAAATTCACTTCCCACGTTTTCAACTCTTCTCCAGTCAAACACTTCCTTGCTCCGCATACAAATTGGCCTTTACCATCAACAACTTCCTTTTCAGTTCTCCATCGCATTGCTATCTGTATGATAATTATTTTATGAAACAGATGGTTCAGTAAAAAGTATCATAGCTGTGTTTATACAAATGTTAGTTAGTAACAGTGCAATGGTGTAATGTATAAATTATACATTACACCATTGCACTGTTACTAACTAACATCTAGAGCTTACTTTTCCAGCTTTATAAAGGGAAAGATCACAGATACAGTATTCTTTGAAGAGCTTATCGTAATATCGTTTAGAAAGCTGCTTCTCCCAAGTGTCAGCTTCATCATTTTCCTCCCACACAAATCGATGATTTTCACGGATAATGTCACTGTCATTCTTATCTTTTGATCTGCAACAATTAAAATATCGGTAAAATTCAAGTCATGGTTCACTGCTATGCAGTGTTGAGTTCCTCCTCACAACAGTAAACGTTATTTTCCTTACGAATCTCTGTGGAGCAACTTCTTAGCCCCAGGATAATACAGCAAATATTCATTAATTAATTTCCGATGTCTTTCAAAAGCATTCAGATTTAAATACGAGCTCATGAAACTTTCCGCCTTCCCCAGTTCCCTGTCGAAATAACTTTTATGTGGTATCCCTAAATTAATCAAAACTTTAGTTATCCTTCATAAAGCACAGAATTGTAATCATCCAACCTGCATTATGGCTCTTCGACGTTCCAGGTTGCACAAAATCCTTCGCCGTCAGGTCCCTTCGACTGTCCTTTCTACTTCCTGAAACCTCCTCTTCATCGTCATCTTCAAAACTAGAGTCGTAATCCTCAACGTCGTCCTTTCTGCGTCTCTTCACTGCCCCACTCATTACTTCAACTAACTAACTGGCTCACACTTAATTTCAATCAAGTACTTCTTTTTTCGCTCTACGTCGAATTTCGATCGATAGACACCGATTAAAATGTGAGCAGACTTGTCAAGTGTCTTGTTTTGTTTGTGCTCAGCACATTGTGTGTGTGGAACTGTGAAAGCACATGTATGGACAACTCGCGGGAAGCTTTTCGACTGTGCTGGACTGTCTCCTGTCCTGTCTGCTGGTGAAATAATCTCCGATATTCGGATTTCAGAACTAACTAATTACTTTTGTTGAATCGCTTACATCTGAAGGAACTTCACGTTTCGAATTTTTGAAATGTCGCTGACAATCCTTTGCGGGAAGTCTTCGTTTTCTAGCATTGTGTTCAAGACAGGCGTTGGTCAGTATCATACAAATGCTGTGACTATGGCTCATCAACTTTGGAAGCCGATACCAGTTGCAGGAATTATGTTACGGGGCCGTCCCGGTCTAATGGGAAACTTAAATTCGATTGGATTGCTTGTCGGCAGACGGCAAACTGGTTCTTACGCTAAGAAAACACTTGTCTGCTCCAAATGGGCCATCCAGAAATGTACACAATTTGTGAAGAACGGGTTCACGAAAGTGACCAAAGTATCTCCAGTATTGATGCGTTCAGTTGCCACAGCTGGTTCCACAGCATCCTTAAGCTCCCCTGCTATTCCACAGGCTGCGGAGAAGTATATAGGACTATGGCTTGCAGGATGTGCTGGAATGTGCTTTGGAGCTGTAATGCTAGGCAAGTGTTCAAAAGCTCACAAATGGTGGTATTTTAGTATTTTTGGGCGTTCTCATAAATCTTAACCTTTTTCAGGAGGTATTACGAGGCTAACCGAGTCCGGATTATCTATGGTGAACTGGAAATTATTCGGAGAAAAACCTCCTTCCTCAAAGCAAGACTGGGAAATTGAGTTTGAGAGGTACAAACAGTTTCCGGAATTCAAGATGTAAGTCATTTTATAAAGCATCATTAAGGAATTGTATTTGCAACGGTTGGATTTGCTGTTTATTAAACTTACTTAAATCGGTATGCTTCCTAGAAAAAACAAAGATATTACATTGGAGGAATTCAAGTGGATTTGGTACATGGAATATGGTCATCGATCATGGGGAAGACTGATTGGTGCAGTGTTTTATATTCCTGCAGCTGGATTTTGGATGAAAGGCTGGTTATCTCCTGTGATGAAGAGACGAACTGTCATCTTAGGATCCTTGTTGGCTTTCCAGGTGCTTATTTTTTAGTTGTTGTACACACAAAACATGATAGAAATTGGTTTTCCATAACTGATCTGCTTAAAGGGTCTTCTGGGATGGTATATGGTCAAGTCGGGACTTGAAGATCGATTTCATGCCGAAAGCGATGTGCCGAGGGTTTCTCATTATCGGTTAGCTGCGCATTTGGGGTCAGCGTTTGTTCTCTACTCTTTCTTCCTGTGGTCTGCGTTGGACTTACTAATTCCTCCTAAAGCGATTGAAAGAACCAATGCAGTTCTCAGACTGAAACGTTTAGCGCATGGTTGTAAAGGACTTGTATTTCTCACCGCAATTTCAGGTAGGTTTTTTAAGATGGTATATCACTTCCATTTTATTAGCATCCGATTTGCAATATACAGGTGCATTTGTTGCTGGGCTCGATGCTGGACTGGTGTACAACTCTTTTCCTAAGATGGCAGACAAGTGGATTCCTGATGATATTTTGGCGTATGAGCCTGTAGCAAGTAACTTTACAGAAAATCCAACAACTGTTCAGTTCGATCATAGAATTCTCGTAAGCCAATAGTTTTGCAGTGAATATTCGTTGGAACCCGAACATCATTCCATCGATTCCATCCTGTTATTCTCTGTAGGGAATTTCCACATTTGCTACGATAATGACCTACTGGATGCTCAGTCGAAGAACAGCTTTGCCACCGAGGGCAAGATTGGCTTCTAATATAATGGCTTTAGTAGCAATAGCTCAGGTTTGTATTGCATAACAACTTCAAGGATTTTGTGTGGCTTGTAATATAACTATATTAACTACAATATGGTGAATTTCGTATCCAGGTTGCTCTAGGAATCACCACTCTCATACATTACGTACCAACACCCTTAGCGGCTAGTCACCAAAGTGGATCTCTTGTATTGTTGTCAACAGCTTTATGGCTAACGCACGAGTTGAAAAGAATTCCGAAGTGAAGCATCGCCAATTGTTGCAGCAGCAATAGTAAAGACACAATGAATTCGGAATGATTTTGTGGCAATAAGTAAAAATTATATATTCTCAGACGGAAATACAAACTGTTGGTTTCCAATAATATTTAAATAACTAGCCCTGAAGCACAGGCTTCGTCCATCACGGGTTTCACCACATCTTCGGTTTTTAGTTTGTCGAGCCAAGTGTTAAAAGCCATCTCAGGAATCAAGAACACTCTCAAAATCTGCTTTCCCTCAACACTTCTACCAGAACTGTTGGCAAATTTGACTTTATCGTCCATGGTGTCCGGAAACTTTATATCGAAGTGAACCGTCAGGTCCTGCAAAAACAGAACGGTGATTGTAAAATATTATCGCAAACAACATTGCACAACAAGCCACAAACCTGCAAAAGCATCTCGTCTTCTTCGTCGACGTAGTAATCAGCACTACCACTAGTGGTTTTAGTTCGCGACTTTCCATCAAGAATTACCACTTTTGCAAGGTGAATGAAATAGTCAAATTTATATTTCATCCCATTTGATGTCGCAGTTTTCATGTCATTCCTTGAATATAACAGAATATTCAATTAAGTTGTCACAGTACCAAATAATTCTCAAAAATGGTCTTTGAAGAATTTACCTTAGTTGGAACAAAGACGGAATATTGGCAGCGCCAGGAATATTTACTATTTTCTCCTTGATTAACAATCCAACTTCAAGGTTGGGTTTCGAATTAAAGTCCAACACTTTCATAAATAACGCCACCATATCTTCATCCTGAGGCCTGGCAATAGCGCATTTAGACTTCAGAAAAGTTAGAAGTGCCCCCACAGCATCATTTTTCTATGCATTAGAATCACAAATCAAGATTTTATCTCAATCAATGAAGTTAATTATAAGTACACACCTGCTTAGCTCTTAGATTGATTATTCCATATAGTCCATAAACCGTATCATCTTCATTATCATTGTCACCATCATCTTCCATAACCTCATCTTCATTATCGGCCTAGTTAAAAAAAATTATAGACCATCCACACCTTTATCTACTTTCTACTAACAATATTTCATTACCTTCAAAATCGTTGTCACGTAATTCTGCGAAACTAAAATTCTCGCAAATTCCGAAACATCTAGCTCAACTGACTTCAACAATTGCTTGAGGACCGCAGTCATGCAGTCTACATCCGAGTCCGTCGGCTCAACAGCCATGAATGATTTATTTATGGTGTTCTATGAATCATAACTTATTTTACAAACCGTCTTTTATGTAAGTCGTACTTTAGACGAGACAAATGTTTTACCTGGATCTGAAGATCCTTCAACTCTCCTTGTCCACGGAAAGCATTCGAAACATTCACAGTCACGCCTTCATCTGACTCCTCAGAGAGCTCCCCTCCGCCAACAACATCATCTTCAGAATCTTCAGACGACGAGGAAGCTTCATCTTCCTTCCTCCACGCAGTCTCTCTGTGTAATAATGCATTTAAAAGTAGCTATTAATATTACTTAAAGTACTTGATGGCTTTTCCACACTTTCGCAGCTATTGTAGCAACAAGTAATGAATTCCCATTCGACATTCCTTTCTTATTTATATCCGAGGCTGCTTACTTGTTTGCACGGTCCGAGGTGTCCATGACTGGAGCGTTTCTGAGACAGCGACGTACTTTTTCGACAAGGCGGCGTTTCGTAGGAATTGTAGGAAGTAGGAAGGATCTAGAAAATCTAGAGAACACTGTCGAGGTAAAGAAGACAGAACTACTACGGTACAAGCATGGTGCTGTTGCGTGTGCAAGTAAACCGCCTTCAGCATCAAAACCACCCTTCGTTGGACGGGTCCACGTGAGACTCGATTGGTTTTTTGCAATGTCCATAAGCCCATAGTACCATTCCAAGCTATAATAGCTAGAAAACCATTCCAAGAAGAAAAATGAAACAAAATTAAGTAATTGAAACACTTCTACCCAGTTTCCAGTTTCTTGAATATAACAATGCTTATATAATTCTTCATAATGCCGTACTTGCATTGGACCCGAAAAAGTGGTCAGAGAATTCGCTTAAGATGCCCAGACCCAGAATGTCAACGATTATACAGACCTAAAGAATGATGATGATGAGTTAGTAAGCTACATTGTATGTATCACTCTGAAAGTGCCTTACATGCATCAAATAAGACTCCCTAAGAGTGCACTTGGCAGTCAGGTCATCATTAGGCATGAAAGCCTTCTTCTCATTAATCAACCAAAAGAAGAACCATTTTATTGATATTTTATTGGCGTGTGTTCATAAAAAACTGCTGTGGGTGGAAGGATAAACACTGCACGTTTGTAGACTGCAGAATTAATAGATATTCTTATTCATCTAATTCACAGAATTTGCTTGGGTTATTTCTCATTGATTTACAGAACCTTAACTTAGGTGATCAAATATGGACATACAACCATGTTCCACATTATTTGCAAACTTAAGTAATAGCTATATGCTAAAAGTGCAGAAGTGGAAACGAGTTTGATGGAACCTCCGTGCGTTGCAACAGTTGCAAGGTCCACTGAAGTTGTTAAAAGACTAGTAATTTTCTACGAAACAGTAAAACATGCATATGATGAGCTTTACATATATAAATGTGTATCCCTAAAATGCATGTAAGTCAATCGTACTATGCTACACTACACACGTATGACTTTCACGAATAAACGAGGGGACTCTCTCGTTGCTGGACACCGAGGTTTAAGCAAGCCAAATTACACTAACATACACTGACCAACATTTTTAAATCTCTAAATTCTTATTGACAAATTGACAATCACTAATAATTAGGAGTAAATCAAACATTAAAGTTTAATAAAGAAATCAGGGATCAATTAGTACGCATCGCCCGCTCCTACTGCTTTTTTCATTTGAATGTCCTTATCCACAGATCTTTTTTGCCTTCCAGCTCGTCCGTATTTGTGTCCCTAAGACATTTCACCACAGGGTCATTTAACAAGCCTTTAACAGATCCACACACAAAAGAAAAAGTATTACAGTTGGAAGTCTCATTGAGTTCCGAGCCTGAAATGCTTCCCATAGCCTGGCCTCTGCGAGTATATCTCGAGCCATGTCATCGATTGGATCTTCAGAGTTTTCTATCGATGACTCACGATCGTATTCATAATCCTTTGTTGGAACAGACTCATCACTTCGTTTCTTACCGCAACCTGTTGCAACAAAACTCATATGTGCACACACGTCAAATGAAATGGGGAGTCCAAATATTTAGTTTTGATGAATGATAGCTATAATAAATTCTGTGGAGATAAATTAATCAGCCTTTTGCAAGTGCACACCTGTGAAAGCATTACAAAAAGTTCTTTTGCTTGGCTTCAATTGACGTTGCTGCTCATTTGGTTCGCCAGGACCCAAACTCACCAGGCTCTGTCAAAATTAATAAAAACCAGAGGATTCATCATTATATTCTATCATTCCTGTCTCACCCAAACATTCAAGGCATCCTACGCTAACTCACGCTTATTATCTGTACTACTGTCCTTACACAACCCGATTATTGTTTTATAAGCTGTGATATAAATATCTTTCGCTTTCGTTTTCGTACATCAGGATTATTATGCGAATAATTTCTGGGAGAACAAGAACAAATCTTTTTCAAGTATTCTATAGGACTGTTTCGAAGCAGAGTTGTTGTTTGTATTTCATGCAGGAATTTACAACACTGAGGGTGACTTACTACTTGATCTAATATCTAATTCCCTAGTAAGTACCTTTCGCAGGTTGCCCGCACATGTGTATTACGTTGAACCTGTGTAGCATGCATGATGAAAACAAACTAATAATTGTAGTGTGTCATTTTGGAAACATGAAAAAGTGTTGCATGGATAATATGAAAGAACATTTTTGCAAAATGAAACGAGTGTTATGTGAAATGAAGGTAGATCCAGCAGAATTTCCATGTAATTAGACTTTTGTTTTTTCTGGGGCAACGTGATAAAACTCTGTTGTCTGTAGTCTGTTAGTAGACATCAGCAGTGTAGTTGTAGTAGATTGTATCTTGTATCTAGCCTACATACAATCTACAAGTAGTTTAGTGCTTTGTTAACTTTCTTCTAATAACCAACTAATCTTAAGTTACAGTTTTGTACTTGAGTGTTGTAAGTTTTAATTCGTCCCATATACCGAAGCAACGTCAATAACTTGTTAGAATAAAACTTAAAAAATGATTATCTTACCCGTTTTATGATCGGAGCTTTCCCACAGTAAGCGAGAGAAACGCTAACTAGGATGACAAACAGCACCCAAAAGTCCAAAGTCTTTTGAAATTTCATTATTGTTTTCTGTTGAAACAAACAAACAAGAACAAGACTATGTGTCAATCGAACCACACGCTGCGTTATTATGTGTTCAACAAAAAAACTGAAGCGTCTCCTGTCTCTAGTTGAGTTCAGAAGTGAAATGTTAAATGTTCCTTTTGTGTACGCTTAAACGTATGACCAGTTCAGTTGAAGCTAACAATAAGTGAAACAACGGAGTGGGCAGACGAGTAAAAAGTCGATGGGTTCGATTCTTTTCATGATAGCGAATTCCATGAAAGTACAGTTTCCCAACTTCCTCGTCAAATCCAATTGTACATCAATGCATCGGACAAACACTTAGATTCTAGGCTATACTTAGGTTCTAGATTAGGTTTTCATTTACGATCAATAAGGGCACAACTCTTACAACTTAAGGGATTCCAATTAACCTTCAGAATTTTGTGGTTCTGTGTTACTGTTCAGTGCTCTCATGTTTTTCCATAATAAATAGACAACCTAACTTAACATAACAAATTTAAATTCACAGCTCTGCAGAGCTTGGACAATGCAAAAAATTTGAAAACGGAATACCGTTTGCTTATGACAAATTTTACATTTTCGTTCAGATTTATGGACGATGAAGCACGACTTCAAGCTTAGCACCCACATAGTACTAAAGGCTTTTTTGAAATGTCCTATGTCAAATCAATATGCTCTAGAGATTTCTGCTTCATCAAACTCAAATTTCGACAAGAATTGGCTACATTGAGTCTCTTCGTTAATTTCAATTTATGCTTCAATCACTGCTGTCACCTTTAGTTCTGCCGGATTATTTCAAGGATTTATGCTTACTGAAGAGTGAGATGTATGGTACAATGGGATGATTGATAGTGGCAGTGAAATTCTAATTCTATTCCAAACTTTCCTGCATGGTCGCTTACCAGGCTAAGCTAACACACGTTACTTACTCACCACTGCTCTTTCTAAATCCTCAATCATCACATGAGTAATACCGAGATTCCAAGAAATCAGGCTTAATCCGATTTTCAATTTTACCGATTGGGTGGTTTACTTAACAAAATTTTACCACTGCCACAAAACTATTATGGGAGTCTTTAGACTGTTTAAACCATTAATACGACTGCTGTGGTGAGGTGAAGCCAACGAACAATGCAAATATTCAATAACAGGAAAAGAAAATTCGACACAAGTCTTCCTAAATTGAGTCAAGATAAAAAAATATTCTATGTACTCAACACTTCACCGTTATATTTCTTCGTGTGAGTGGTCAGACGAAATGTCAAAATGTGGAGTGAAAGTACAAAGTGAAAGTATATTGGGGCACAGTGATATACAATGTGATCTTACATGCAAATTCTATATTATGCTCGTCACCTTGCTGTACTCATAGCAATACTACTAATAAACTTATCAATGAGTTTTGAAGAATATATTCATACTACTTCTCACATTACATAAGTTCACTTAAGGTAATAGTGAAAGTAAATTCATGAGGTCTCTTTCTCATGACTTACGAGGTCACACACTTGCTATTGTATAATGGATCAATTGTACCTTAAAGGACCACAAGTGTTGAGGAGAGACTAAAATACCTGTCTCACTGCTTTGTCACCGACACTGACACCTTTGTGCTTTCACTATTTTTCACTCTTGCCCCATTGAAACAGGGCACCCTTACATGTGACAACATATTGTATGACTTATACTTCTTTTAAATCTTTGGTCTTATTCTCTCTTGTAAGAGACGTTAACATAAATAAAGCATTAGAACTTACCACGGGTGGCTTCCGTTGATAAAACCCAATGAACCTTTCTATACTGTTGAGCAGAAAGCCTAATTAACGAATAGCACGAGTAGTGCTGATTTCCTAGGGAAGGGGTGAAAGCCTCGATAAAATCGGAGAGAGAGATTAACGGCGAGAAGAAACTTTTGCTCCAAAGCGCTTCATACAGAATGACACGACAGGGAGGTACGGGAACCTTTTTATACGCGAAGTAATTCTTTATGAGTTCTGACGCAGGACTGAGATTGTCTGATGTTAGTGATGGTAGAAATTCTCATTGTACTTCTGTCGTCACCATCATCAATGAAGAACCACACATGACACAACATTATGAAGCTAAAAGTAAGTAATGAGGGGATGCTTCTTACTAGTTCGCATTTGGACGAATACAGTTGTAGAATGATCGGTAAATACAAAAGAGTATTGTGAAATGTACTCCAGAAAAATATGAAAGCCAAATCCGAACGTGGCTACTGAGTCATTTGATGACAAGTTGACTCCCACGGACAAGGCAAAAATTCTCACTCAATCCCCGTGGTGATGTAACCTATCATCATCTACTGCCATTAAGTCTCAGCTCAGCCTCTATCTTCTCTAGATTCTCTACTTTCTCTGTGAATTAATTCAAGCTTCCGTAAAGTCGTTTGGCATAGGGAACATATGGAACTGATTCAGCAACATCCAATCTTCCAGGGCAAAACTATAGCAAGCCGTACATATACGTCAAATTCTTTTCACACCTGTCTTGTCGTGTCCAATCCAATCCGACAACGTGAGATTACTATTAGTAGATTTGGCTCTATTTCACATCAAATTTTCATGCCGTTTCACAAATAATATGCTGCATAAATTGCTAACTTGGTTTCGAATGCGTCACTTACCCAATGCGCCAAATGAGCTCCGGTTTGGAAATGTTTCATTATTGGCTTACAAAAATATCACAGAAAATTAATTAATTAAAATAATAATTGTGTTGTCAAGTGTGGTCTGACATTGAACGGAACACATTAAAGTTGATCTGCATGTGAAAGGCGAGAAAATTGGTTTCCAACATTTCGAGGAACACAAATTAGAAAATTTGAGGTTGAGCTGAGCGAATAGGTTTTAAATTCAACAAGTCAATGTCGACAATAAATTAGCGAAGAGGTTTTGAATATTCATTGCTTTCTAAGACGTTGATTGAACAAACATGATATTGGCACAAACTTTATTGACAATTTTAGCAAAACAATATTTGTCCGCAACCATAAACCAAACATAAAATATTTCAACTTGTGATTTTGACACGTTCGCAAAGTTTCCTTAGTTTATGGGAAATAATGATTATTATATGTATTCGTGCTGTCTTCGCTTCCTACTGAGCAACCACCATGAACTGTCATTCTGAAATTCTGTCAACTTATTTCTCTAATTTAAAACTTCAAGAGATTACAGCTCTGTTCTAGCAGGATATGTATGCGTGGCCAACGATAACAATCAAAATCATAATTATCATTTATTTCATAGATATTATCTGCTTATCCCTAGTTTTCCCAACCAGTCAGTCATTCCCTACCACCAGCAACAGCAAACCATGTCCCATTCCCTTAATTTCAGAGATGATTCCGTCTTTTCCGACTAGTATTTCTCTGCGCAATAAATTACTGAATCTGAATTATGTTGTTTGATACCTAGTTCGGGGAATTGAAAACGTTACAATGGTTACATCAATAATTTATTGTGAAATTGCACTAGATTAGATAAATGTATTTAGTAGCACTTGAATCATCAGCTTCTTATCTGCTTTTTACTCAAGTACGCAACAAATATAACCTGATTTCACATTAAACGCACTATTTGACAGATCAAATGGACATGGTCCATTTCAAAGCTCTGTACAGTCGTTTACAAGGCCACCATCATGAATTCGTGAAGTAATTCTATTTTTAACGTAGCCTTTGGACTGCAGTAAATAGCATCTTAGCCTTAGCATAGCACTACCATTGAACATTTCACATAATAATCATGGAATTTAGTTGTTCTATAACTTCGAGAAACGTTCAAACGTTTCAGTCTTTTTTAATCTTTGAAGTCGTTGGACAATGCAGTATCTCTGACCTCTGAGAATGGGAGCTTGAGGACAATGAGGACTCGACTGACTCGACAATGGACTTTTACATCCACGGACAATTGCTATTGCTATAATGTATGTACGTTCCCTTGTAGTGTAGAAAGTGCCAGCAAGTTGTTTCGAAGCCTTTTATTACGCATTTTCTCTGTACCTCCTAAAAAATTGGATGTCTAGAAATTACGTCGCAGGTCAAAGTTGACGCAGAGGATTTCTCTTGTTCTATAACATTCCCATAAAAAGGGAATGCATAAGGTGAGACTTCATGTCTCGGGACTGTCGGGACGGGAACGTGCGATGCAGAGAGAGAGCAATGGTAGCATTTCTAGCTATAGAGACTTGCTATACAGCTACCATTGGAACAGACGGAATTGACTACGTGCATCCTTCTAGGTTAGGAGTTCATCGTTTCTAGAAATTTCTACCCTGGTAAAAATACTCTGTTGCATGTTGGCTGGGACTTGGGACTTAGCTCATGATTTTTATGATGAACGTCCCAATCCAATATACGGAAGAAAGTAGAAGAAACCCTTGCCTGGAAGACCAGTTCTCAATGACCATTGTTTAAAGCCTTGGCCTTCGTTCCTCCTGGTGTGAACTCACATCTGGTTACACAAGAATTGAGACTTACAAACCAAGTAATCGTTTACTTCACGATTGTAACAATAAATGATGCTTCGACCAGCTTTTAAAAACAATCATCATTAAATAATATAGCTCTGCAGATCAACTGATCAACATTCTGCATAACATTCGTGAACTTCAACGAAGGAGAAGGACACAGGTTGTTCAGTAAGCATAACAGTTGTGTGTTTAAAATAACACATTGTTATCAATAATGATTGACAAGTTGTTTATACATGTTTTGAAGCAGCTACACTCGGCTAATTAAAATCATTTTAATAATGCACTTAATACTCAGCAGCAAATGACCCGTACACATTAAAAAAATGCATGGAAAATCTAAAATCAATCGCATCTCGCATCACTCATATTACATAGTGCGTGCGTCTACTTAACCAATAATTAACTGCACACCTCGATGAAGTGCGTTTTGAACATTTCGCAAGCCACCTCTTTCCACATTTTTAGGTACGTGTACACGCAGAATGTGTAAATGGCTGAAAGTCAAGCTGAAAGTCACAAAATGCCTCTGACTTTAATTGTCCAAGTATTTAAAAAGTAAAACCAGTCCTCCGTACCGAAGCCGACCCACAACAAGCATTCATGTCAGAAAACTTCGCATCGCATCACTCCTACATTCTCCTATTCGTCTACTGATCTACTGAAGTCTCCAGACGATAAAAAAGTCTACTAGTCTGAATGAACGTGCGAAACAATAACAACAATATTATACAAGTGAACGTGTATCCGCAATCCGCATAGAATGTAATCACGAAATTTCTGCCACAACCACACTCACCTATATCCCCACTATAGACAAGTAGACTGACTCCCTATATCCCTGCCTACCTAAGCCTATATCTCCACCAACTTACTACGACGTTGTTCTCGTCTAGGAGAGAAGAACCCAACGTTGCCGTCCCGAATAAACATCTCCTCGTCTCGTCGTCCCATCGGCACACTCAGTTTGTTATTGCCTCCTGCAACATCGACACCTCAACTTATGACTACGTAGCGTCGTTCTCCTTCTCTACGACAACGTCACCAGCCGTGCCGTCGAACTTCACCCCTTCTCCACCTCCACCTGCATTGTTCAAGGTAAGACGTCAACTGTCGTGTCGACTTCCACCACCCCCACGTCACCACCAGTCCCCCACAATTTTCCTCCAGAAGTTTCCATATCCATACCGGCTGGTCGCATCCTCCTCATCTCATGGCAGGCCCTGCAGACCTTTTGTCTGTTTCCCCCGATGTTTCCCACACCGCAGATTGGGGATGTGGCGGAGATCGTGTGAAGAGGACCCTGCAGAGGACCCTGCAGGGTCGTCTTTGTCAAAGGGTTGCATCATAACAATAGTGATGATGAGAATTGCATGCGGAGTGGTGAGAACTGCGTAGATGTGAGTTGACAACACGGGGAGGAAAGTGGTGGGAGGGTTCTCGTCGTACGAGTCGGGCGAGGAGCCAATGACGGAGAGCCCCATTCTCTAATGTTGACAAACAGGCTGTGTGAGATCTGCTGAGATGAGGAAAGCCTTCCATGCATAGCAACAACATCTCCCATCCAGCACACCACCACCACCACCACCGGCCGACTCTCCACAGCAGACTTCTCCACAATCTCTTGTTGTCGTAGTCAGTAGGGTTGCATCTCCAGACCTCGTCGCTCCTTCTCTTTGTCATTCCTTCCGAACTTTTCTCGGGCTTTTTTACTTGTTTCGGAGGTGGTGAAGGTGAAAGCTTGCGGAACATTTCAGTCGAGTCCTTGTCTCGCCTCTCTGTGTTTGTCCTTGCGACTGCTGCAGGTGTAATTTATAACGCTGAATTTTCCAGTAGTTTGCATACGAAGGCATTCTTTGTTTGCATGAGGTTAGGAAGGAACACAGTTAGTACACTGCATTATTCATATTTAGCGTAGGAGTTGGAAGTATTAGGAAGACTGATATTGTACCTGGCATTATTGCAAACAAGTGAGGAAACTGTCACTGCCCTGTACCGTCGAACCTTCAAAGTTACTCGGAAGTAAGTTAAAGTTGATTTCGGTTGTTTATACTTAAATGGGTGGTTGGAAGTTTGGAGGTGGCCGACACGGCATTGTGCATATGGGGAAATCTATTGAGGGAGAAGGTTTTCTTTGTTGGGCAGCGTAGTAGATGGACTAATTCTCTAATTATTGTTATTTTTTCTATACAGAAAAGCTGATGATATATTGACTGATATAAGTTGCTGGGGAGCACGTGTGTCACCCACAGCGGCTGAAACTTCGCCAATCTTTCCACTAAACTTCCAAGTTGAGAGCTGTCTTTACATCTCAGACGAAGAGTCTTTAAATTGTACAAATTCTAACCAATAATTGGAATCTGCTGAGCCATCTTGGAGTTGAAAAGCCAAAATTCGCCCATTTCATTTACTCAAACGGAACTGCTATACACGCCATCGATCCGAATTTTGCCTGTGTCGAATCATGGAACTAAACGGAGGACTGAAGCTTGTTAATGGAGACTTGAGGAAGGACTCCTTGGAAGATGAGCGGACATCGCCGGTACTTGTCAACGGGGATGTAGAAACTGTCGAAGTGGGAGACAGCGATGAAGGGTCGAAGAGCCCTACCGATAAGACTGTGAAGGATTTGCCAGCTGACCGCATCAAAAGGAAGGCCAAACGCTTGACCGACAAGGGCCTGGCTAAAGAAACTACTAATGGCCCGATTCTTGGCGTTTCAAGGTTCCTCAAGAACTCGCGCAAGCCAAGGAATGGTTTCGGTCGAGGACTTCCTAAGAAAGGTACGTAGGAGACTCACTTTTGTGTATCAATTAATTCGGTGCATTTTTGTACTGCTTCTGAATGTCCTTGGCATTAGTCTATCCATATTTTGCATACATAAACCGCATGAATGCTTCGTATGTATTTTCGGTGTTGCATCAAGTAAACCATGAATAGGCAATTTAGTGTTATCTGGTTTATTTCCTTTAAGCATCCATAATTGTTACTATTGAAAGTGATCAAACAGGGTTTAAAGAAATATATACCAAAACTCCACCACCATATGGAACTGCACTTTGAAATTCAATGCGGAGTTGTTTTTACATAGCTATGCAAATGAATAGGTACAATAACACAGAGTGGTATCGTGGACATGATTTAAACATTACATCCACATGTCGCCTGTGTGCATATTACAATTGCAAGTAAAAGGGAATGGTATCGTGTGCAGCAGCAGTATCAACATAAATGTGTATGGAGAATTCCATTCATTGTCGCTTACATTATAATATCTCTGATTATGAGCTGTGGTAAACGCTTTATAATAACAAGCATATATACACATATGTGGTTTTAACTTAATAATAATCATTGCTCAGCAAAGCTTTAGTACAAAGCTGCATTTAATGTCGAACTATCGTGTCGAAATAATTTTCATGGTGCTTGGATGGCTCATATACAGTGTGTAGTAATCCACTAGTAAAACCACCACTGGATGAAATGTACATAAACATAATAGTCAAGTGCACATGCTGTAACTTGTTCTCCTTGGAAAAGTGACCGAGAGAGAGAGAGGATTTTTTGCTCACAAGAATTTCACGTAGCTCTGTGCAGTTAGTTACTAAGTTAAATTCGTGCTATAAAGAAAAACTAGGACTCTGTGTTGGTTCGTACGTCGTAGGATGATAGTGGTGAATATGTTCATAAGGATAAGGGGCATGAGTAGAATTCTATTGGCTTGCTAGCATGTTAGTGGAGAATAATAATCCCATTTCCGTTTTTGTCAATGGATGAATGGATTGTGAGTTCGTATGTTTAAGAATGATTTGCAAATTCGTGTTTTAACCAAGTGCCAATA
>JAQGAC010000811.1:0-18694 GCA_034696585.1 Isotomurus maculatus
TCCAAAATGAAATTGTTCTACTTGCGAGACTTGCTAACAGCACATGGCGCATTAATAAAGGTGGCCGTCCCGCTGAAGAGGAATGAATCTGGCTGTCCACTTAATCGTACGTACTACACATTAAGATAATCGAGCAACAATGTTACACCGAATTTCAAGTGGTTTCCTAAACGTGTTTAGAAAGTTATGAATTTAATATCGAAAATATTACTACAACAAAGTCGTCACTTGATATCCTGAAAGTTAGAGAGTCAGTAAATTCAGGAAGAGTTTTGAGAAGTACACCATGGAACCACTAATTGTTACAAAATATGAATGCATTGATAAAACCAAAGTTAATTGGAGTTGAGTGAGAAGACGAGAGAAGACGAGGTGTGCAGTCGAAAATGCTATACATGACGGAAAAGTTTTAGATTGAGTGCAGTGTGACGTCTGTATCTTTAAATTTGCTAGTCTCAGGATGACTTCGGTTGGCTAGTCAGCCGAGGAGTGTACGAAAGCGAAAGTGAATCCAGCTTGCAACCACCACATGAAGTTTTAATAGTGATGCATTTGGACGATGAAGTTTGTGAGTAACGATTGATTGTTGTGGCATGCCATTGTTAACTTCTACACTATGTCTTTTAGCATGGATGAGGATGAGTGGTTCCAATAATGCTAAATAACTTTATTATATAAAAGTCGACTCAATAAATCAATCATGGCTTTATTAATGAAGACTGAATTTTAAAATATGACATAAATGAATCTAAGTTGAAGTGGTTGTGCTTGTTCATTGAGATCACACTAAGACTGTCTTAATGAGTATTATGTATTGTTTTGAGTCTAATAGAAGCTAACTCGTTGGAAGTAGGAACTGCTTCTTTAATTTGAGTCGAAAGTGAAGATTTGACACAAGGATGCTGGGTGTTGTAGCAGATTAACGTGAAGTTTGATCTTTCAAACTAATGTCATGAAGGAGAGTTGCTTAGCCTTGGTTCAATTGTTTCCTTTGAGCCTTTTTCCTCAGCATGGAAATGTTGTATCGGGCAACCAACTAGAAGGAAAATTACGAGTTAACAGGAGATTGTTGTTTTAATCTTAATCATGCTCATATGAATGACGGTGGAGAACCTCTGAGACGAAATCTGTGTATATTAAATGATTCCTTAGGTTCTGAGAACGTCTTGCATTTTTACTTTGTTGTTGTAGCACTCTGTCCTTATTGCTGGTGATTGAGTGCAATGAAATGGGTAATGAAGGAGACCGAATCGATTGAGGAGTTTGAAGCCCCCAATGAATCGCAAATATTGGTGTCAAAACAAAGAATCTCCATCCCATAATTCTGGCTTCGAGTACCTGTGAGTATGAAACAGATTTGATTGAAATTTAGTCATCCCTCACCAGGACGAATTTTAACTCGAGTTTTGATAACGAAGCGAGATGAGCTACACTGAAAAATTACTCAGCTTACCTGAGAACTTCGCGTGAAGCCGTAGCCAATGAAGCGTTCATCGTGTTTAGGTATGTCGTCCGTACTCACATAAAATGGCTCGTAGTGATTCATTTTATTGTCAACGTTGTGTGAGAGTTTTATTGGTTCCTCTTGTAAATTGGTTGACATCCAGCTAAATTCAAATTAGAGCAAATAGAGTAGCAAATGAGGATTACATAATAAGCACCTGCCTTGCTTCTTGTGTGTAAATGAGACTCACGCAGAGTAGTTCGAAGCCCAATGACCATATCGGTAAATTTTCAAATGAAATTGTCTCGCAAGACCTCGTTTGACGTCTGCAATTAGGTCTTTCTTGGAGCTGGGGTAAGGCAGCGATTTGTCTAGCTCGAAAACAGGAACCACGTAAGCGCATCTGCAACCACAAGTCGAGTTTAAGAAGTAGCGTTCGGAGAGATTGTGGGGTAAACTAAAGTTCATTTACTTGTGACATTTGGATCCCACACTGTTGTAAAATTCATTTAGTGCGTAGGAAGAATTCGGTCTTGGAATAATGTCTACATCAGTCATGAAAACCCAAGGAGTTCCACAATTCTGGGGGATTGAATGAAAGCATTAGTAAAGTTCCCTTTCCCAAACGCCCATTCATTAAATATTTTAGTGGATTGTCTTACCTTTCTCGCAATATTTCGCATGTGGTTCTGCGGGTATAAACTGTCTGCATCGAGGAATATCATTTTTTTCATCAACGAAATCATGAACTCGTGAGGTTGTCCACAGGGATGATCATTATCACTGAAACTCTCCCAGAAGGACGTTTCATTTAGGAAGTTCGGAGCTTCAAAGTCGATTGGCACCACCAGATGAATAGAAACGGTTTGGGAGAATAAAACATTACATCTCCTCATGTAAGCGACAAAAACTGTAAGGATTCCAAACTCTTCTTCGTTCCTAACATATACAGCAAGGGAAATTGGGCCCAGCCATTTTTCGGAAACTTCTCCAATTGAAGCAATCCTATCTATAGAACCCTGTAGGTGCAACCAAATAGAGTGTAATCAATTGAAAAGCTTCAAGAGGAGTTGTCAACTTCCGATTACACTTTGAACGAAGGTTACATCGTTCTACTTTTCACGATCAATGGAGCACAAAAGTGATATCCATCTATTCACTCTCATTTCGTCACATTGAGAATTTCGAGGAGATGCATTTTATTTAGTTGCATAATCATGAACTGAATTTGTCTCACTAATCTTACCTGTGTAGCAAGGCATACGTTAAACTTATTCGTCAGTTTACTCCATAACTCTGCAGGCCATGCCCAGTCATATATTTTTAGCTGAAAGTTAAAAATTCACATAATCACTTAATGCTGCAATCACCAACGAAGATATATTTTTAGCATTCGTGGGACTAATATTTACAAAAAAATCCCCAGAGATGTAAGCGATACTCAGCGTTATAGGTTGCTCAACCATAATAATCCGGAAGCGAAAAGTGATTCATTGAAAGAAGAGTTTATGACTAGTCTTACTCAAGCAACATTGTAAAACGTGACGATTGAATAAAATACTTTTACTAATACTCCCATGAAGTACAATAGTAGTATACGACGGAGAGTATATAAAACTCAATTATCAAACAACTAGTAGATTTATGACTTTGTCCACGCACATTAGCATTGATTTCTCATGTCATGCTTTTAGCAATTAACCTAAAAGCCCGAAATGCTCACCATTCGTCGGTCATCTAGTCTGGCTTGAGACCAAGGAATATCAGGGAGCAATGAATGCTTTTCCGTGTCATTCGACACATTCCCCAGGGCCAAGTTGATGACTCCATGATTATTGTGGTTGCTGAATGGAGATACAATTTTGTAGCAAACCGGAGAGGATTTGCTGCGAGAAAAGTGAATTACTTGGTTGGCACACAGTAAAAGTATAAGACCCAGAAGCACAGCCTGGATGTGTCGACAGAGGAAACGGCAAATGTAATTGTTTGTGCACCATCGCATAATTTTTGTCTTTCTGCTTGCTCGCAGTCTTGACAGTTCAGGTACGGATTACAGTGATTGTAATGATTGTATGTGTTTGGCAAGGTAAGTTTCCTGTATTTCGTAACGAGTATATAAGAATTATTACATTCTACGATTGACACATAGTTTCCAATTATTCACTATTATTGGTATTCCTACAAGACTTGCTTTCTCCAGACCAGAGGGACTAACTATAGAGCATAATACTTGTAAAGTATCATTGTGCACGAGAGTAGCACATAAGCAACAAGATGAATCGCATAGTCTTCGGAAGCTATGAGGAACAATACTGACTTTCTCCGGGAGCTTTTTGCCAGTCTCCTTCTTCACTAGGCTCTCTCTGGAACCCGGTCCACTCGTCTTCGTTTTATACACGAACGCAATCGCACTCACAAAAATCAATAAGATTCTGGTGCATCTTTCTTATTACAAGTATCCTTTCCCCGTAATCACAAGTACGAGCCTTCATGAATCTTTACTGGATTAAGGCTATTCTGGCACTAAAGTTTTTGATGTGTGTATGAATTACTCAACGCCCAATGTATGAGATCATTTACTCGCTTTCTACACTCTCTCGGAGGCACAGTTGATTGGTACCAGGCACCACCGCAACCAGAGATAAGTTGCTCATGAATTTTAAATACGAAGCAAGCTCTCCTACAATCTAACGAAAAATGAAAATAATGACCACTCTTCTTCAACTTCAACTTGTTTTCCAACTATTCCATTGAGAAACTAAAACAGATGAACTCATGCAGACCCCCAATAATAACATCATACATATCCTGCTCCAATGGCAAATGCACCTAAAGCATAAGACAACTTATCCGTGTCACAAGGAATACATACATGTCACTCACAACACACTGAATACATACCTACACAAGAAACCCAAATCTATTTAAAATCTTGAACAAGTATCAAACTCTATAGTCTATTAATAACTTATCGACAATGATACGGTGCAGTCCTTGACTACAAATTACCATCGACTTAAGTAAATCTAAACCCTCATTAGTACTCTTTTAGCTTGCATCGTTTACGAAGTCTTATGCAGAAATTGTATGCACATGTGTGTTCAAAGTTCAGATGTATGTTCAAAGTTCCTTTAGCAGTGAGTTCAGAGAAGCAGGTGCCAAACACAACCGTTGTCACCACAGTGCCAAAATCTCTGCGAGCATATGCACCCCAAAGACTAGGAAACTTACTATAAAGAAAGTAACAGGAATTCACCCACGACAAAATTCTTTCCTGGCGAACATTTCGGGAATAAAATGTTAGGCGCATTCCACAACTTTTGTACTCCATTCGGCGTGGGTGGGAGGTGAATGAATGAACCTTTACAGGGTCTCGTATACTTCGCTCCTTCATTCACGAACTTTCTCCGTGTGTGTGAGTGTGTGTGTGTGTGCCTGCGTGTGTAGTGTGTGTGGTGTGTGTGTGGTGAGTGTGTGGAGAAAGCATGTGACACACACACACACAAGCAAAAGTAAAGCCGGCGGTGGTGGTGGTGGTTTTGGTGGTGGCTGTGGAATTGACAGCGGAGCACACACAAAAATATACACAACTCGACTACCGCCTGCCGCCTGCCTGGACCACGTCATTCCTAAATTAATTTACTACCGGTGAGTCTATAATTTTGTAGCTTGGCTTTCGAAATTACATTTAAGAATTCGGTTAGATTTGGTAGTGTTGGTTGAGGATTTGAATTTGAGGGTTGTTTGCCAGTTGTGTACAATTTGTGTATGTTTATTCTGACAGATAGAATCGGAGGACCGGAAGCTGTGCAGCGATGGAGTTTATCTTCCAGATTCCGTTTACCATTCTTGCAGTGCCGAATATTAAGCTAAGGAAACCATCATGGCTTGTCCAGCCCTCGGCTATGGTCATTTTCTCCTTGGCACTTTTCTCTTATTTCCTTGTGACTGCCGGTAAGTAGACTTGAAATATATGTGTACATGTGTGCAATCTTAGTTGTAGTAATTTGGATAGAGGGGATTTATAATCAATGATATTTTGCTGTGTAGGAGTAATTTATGATGTTATCGTCGAACCACCAGGTGTTGGAAGTACAACAGATGAACGAGGGATTTCCAGACCGGTAAGTGATGATCATAATATTTATAGTTTGAGTGGAATTAAACTGAGGGTTCTGTCTGTTGATGCTGAAGTGCTGTTTCTGTTTTTCAGGTTGCTTTTATGCCGTACAGAGTAAATGGTCAGTACATTTTGGAAGGACTTGCGTCTAGTTTCTTGTTCACAGTGGGAGGACTTGGATTCATCATTCTGTACAATAATCACGGCCAAGGAGGGTCATACAAGTCCCATAGCAAGTTAGGCTACTACCTCGTCACTGCTGTAGGCTTCATTTGTGTGTTAGTTTCTGTACTTACCACTCACATCTTCATGAGAATCAAGCTACCGTAAGTTTTGTGGATAATTGCACGATATTAGTTGATCTCCAGGAAACTTATGGCATTTAATTATTGGATTTCAGGGGATATTACTTACACCCTTAGTAAGTCACCTACAATGCCTCTTCATCAGCCTTGTTTCGCTCTAACACGGAATCCTCAATATTCACACAACTCATCATAATCATCGAGGAACATTAAATGACATCGTTGTAATAATTAATTGCACACTCAAGTGACTGACCTCTAACTATCCAATTATGTTAATTTTCCTTGCAGTGTTAAGTAAGCCGAGTGTGGATTTGTGAAACATTTGGCATTTACTTTAAAGTCAACGGTGTAGTTAACAAATAAAAGTTTCTGCTGTCCAATAAGATGTTCTTTAACATTGAAATCAATATTGTATTAGAATTTATTTTTAAATGTTTCTCTGTAAACACTTTTTGCAGATTATAACTGCGCCACAAGGTCAACCAGGAAAGTAACCCTAAAAGCAAAACGTTCTATTCAGATCAGACGATTGCTCTACTATCGATTATAGGACAGATGAGGGTTCACACTTTGCACATAAAATCAATAATGAGTGAGGACTCATACATAACGTTGTATTGAAGAAGAAGAAAGAGGTGAATTGACATTTCCTGTGGTAGCGTAGGTGGAGATTGTGTCGAAAATCCACAATAGAATGAAAACGTAAGAAGTGTTTATGAAATGCTTGGAACTACTTGGAAGACAGGCGCATATATGAAGATAGATGAGAGACGTTGGGATTTGCACAAGGCAAGGTGGTTCTATATGAAAGTATATCTTGGTAGACGAAGAAACTCCGCATTAGAGTATGTTATCTCATAGGGTTGTCATCATCCTTGAGTTTTGCAAGGAATATGGGCACCCCAGTGACGTGTCGGGTGAACCGAAATGCCTTTTCTGCCTTGTTCCCGACTCTTCTCGGTCCTTTCCTCATGTGAGTGCTGAACTGTACACACTCTCTGCCAATTTCCTACACAGATACTATTTTCGACATTTTCCTGTTAAAAATGTAAACCTATTCGCTTATTTAGTCGCTCTTTTGTAGTCGACAATAAGCAAAAACAATCAACGTCACTCATGGTAAGTCTGTACTTTTAATTTTGCATACATTTAACTTTTTCTCACGAAGATCGAGTTCATCCGAAGGAAAAGTCTCATTGAAGATCGAGTAGATATTTAAAGATTTAATTGGAGAAAGGTTCCGTTAGATGTGCGGGGTTAATGGAGTACTTAAGTAGGATCTCATATTGATACTTCCTGAGGTCAAACATGAGAAAGACTGTAGCTAAAGGATATAAATGGGTTCAAGGCAAAGGCTTTTGTAATGGTGTAATTTCTAAGAATTTGACTCAAGACTCAATGCACGCCTTCCCCCATATATCATGGTGAGGTTCATACTCTTGTACAGAGTGAGCCATGGGCCATGACTTCCTCGAATGCAGTGAAGGTTACTTATTCTTACACATATGAAACGTGATCTTTCGTTACAAAGAAAGGAGATTGAGATTTCATGCAAAGCACTTAGTGCAGAAAGATTTCATAGGAAAATTATTGGTAACAACTCTGTGTGTGCTCGGTTCGCAGAGTGAATGAGACATCGTATTACTTGGAAAAGACCTTTCACCTTTTCATTGTTAATTTATTCAAGTAAAAGGTTAAAAGGATAGTGTCTGGAGCCTCAATCATTTAGTACTACAGTATTGATGCTCCTTAAAAGTCGAATTGCTGAATGTATTTTTTGTTGAGATTAAAATTAAGGTGGGGTAACTACAGAAGAATAGTTTATAGAGTCTCAAGATGAAGTCTGCGCTAAATGTTACTTTATTAGTATGTATAGAAGTTTCCCTGGAGGGATTGAGAATTGAGTGAGATGCGGTTTGTCGATTCGTTATGTATGTTCGCATGAAGTGTTTCGCGTGGTTGAATGCTGACTCAAATAGATCGTGAATCGTGAAGCGTATGCGTAATTGAGTTCCTCAGAAAAGCGAACATAATTAATAGAGTGCATGAATCTCAGTGGCCCAAGTCGGGGCTGATAAATTATGAATCAAGTTAGAAACCAAATCAGTATTTCATTATGAAACTATTATGTTGTTATTAAGTGTATGAGACCAGATAAGAGATGAATACTATGAGTGACGCACAAAACAAAAGTCGATTTACTGGGAGAGGTTACACTTTTGACTTTTGTGGTTGTATGTTGCGAATCTTCGATTGAGGGGAAGGACTGAAATAAATACAATTTGCAATTTGATACAAAAAGCAATGATCAGATTTATGAGAGGAATGGAAGCACAGAAATATGAGCAGTTTTTAATTGTCCATTGTGACTGAAGAATAATTATGAATTAGCCCATAAAATTTAACAATCATCTGCAATCGAATATTATTGTTTTTGATTTTGGAATTGGTTTTTTGAGTCTTACACTGTGGAACTGTACAATAGGCCTCTAGTTTTTCCCTTATATTCTGGACAGGGAACAATGTGGGAAGCAGGAGGAAGGAACATTTCATGCCAATAAGTTCGTTTGTGTTTTTTAAACATTTTAAGTGAGAGAGTGAATTGTTCTTTTTCTTGTTTAGGGTTAAGAGAATTTTGTACGTTGGAATGAGCTGGAAGTCCACCAAATTATCATCAAAACTTGAGATTCTGAGTGGATACAAAGGAACGAGAACAACAACAGCAGCACATTGTGTGAACAACTTTAGGCTTTAATTGTTAATCAGATCTTCCAACAAAAAGCCAAAATGTCAACGGGTACTATCAAGGATAAGCCACTATTTGCCATCACTCCTGCCTCCAGCTTGACATCCGTGGCCATCGACAATCCAAACAACAAACCATCTGATGTAGCAATCGGAATGCCATCATCTGATTCCACTGCGAGGCTGATGCCAACTCCGACGGATGACATCGCCAGTCAAGATTCAAGGGAGTCTTTGCTGGTGGGAGGACGGAAGGAGACTTGGGTGTCCATCTTCACCCAAGTTTTTATTCCGTTCATCATCGCAGGACTTGGCATGGTCGGAGCTGGAGTAATTTTGGATGTGGTCAAGGTATGCCAATTAAAATGTAAATGATTTATGAAAAGCACTAATTCAGGTGACTCTGGGGCAGCGTGAGATAATAATAGTAGAAAGCTATTTAATAATATACTGTTCGCGTGTTCTTGATGTCGTAGGATTGGGATGCATTTACCGAAATTCCAGAATTCCTGATTCTGGTTACACCTCTCCTGGGTCTCAAGGGAAATCTAGAAATGACCCTCGCATCAAGACTGTCAACGCACGCTAATCTGGGGCACATGGATGTATGGAAGAACCAGAAGACCATATGCATCGGCAATATGTGTCTTGTTCAGGTTGGACACAATTACAAATACAACTGTAACCTTTATGCAAGTGCCTAATTTTAAGTATTTACAATCGCTGTGTCTATTGGCAGGTCCAAGGAGTTGTTGTAGGATTTTTGTCATCTGTCGTGGCTATCTTTATCGGTGTGATTCTTCCAGGCGACAAACCTTTCAATCTCGTCAATGCCATTGTTCTATCGACCAGTAGTATTGCTACAGCGGCAATTGCTAGCTGTGCTCTCGGTACGAATGTTATTGCGTAACTAATAACGTCAGTAGTAACTTATTATTTCAATTACTTGTACATCTTTCATTGATCTCAATTTTTGTGGTTTAGGTGGTCTTATGATTTTTGTCATTCTTGCTTCACGGAAGTTCAACGTGAATCCTGACAATATTGCTACTCCCATTGCCGGAACCGTTGGAGATGTGACTACGTTGGGACTTCTAGCTGGAATCGCATCTAATCTGAACACCGATGCAGGTATCACATCTAATTCAATCGATATGAATATGGCACAAACAAAAAACACTCGAATTGAGTCCAGACTAAGAAAGGGTTGCTAAACTTGCAGGAAAAACGTATGCATGTCCAGTGATCTTAATCTGCTTCCTTATCCTCACTCCAATTCTTGTTTGGCTGACCTACAAAAACGACTTCACGCAGAAAGTCCTCATAAGCGGATGGACACCAGTTATTTCAGCCATGCTTATCAGCAGGTACATTGATAGTATATTATGACGACAAAAATAATTACTCTTGCGTATCAGCCAATTAAGAATCGATCGCGTAATTGATATAGTGGTGGAGGATTGATTTTGGACAAAGCAGAACAGAAGTTTAAAGCTCTTGCCCTTTACCAACCTGTCATTAATGGCGTCGGAGGTAACTTGGTTTCTGTACAGGCAAGCAGGATTTCCACTGCCCTCCATCGAGATTCAAATCCTGGACAGCTACCTGACGGTATTACAACTTCATGGATGACACCGTGGGAAGTTTTCACGAAGAAAAGTGATTCTCTATTAAATTATGCATGTTCTCTGAGTATTGGAAGCCAACAAAACCTCACGTATCTAATGATTGTGTAGGCATCGATTCCGTTGCTGCTAGAGTCCTTCTAGGACTGGTTGTTCCTGGACACCTGACCTTTGCAGCTGTGACCTATATGATCTCATCGGACTCTCAAAATTCGGTGGCATTTATCTTGTTGTATCTTTTGGCTGCCATTATTCAGGTAATTCTACCAAATTCTAAATGCGTTGCGTTCTCGATTTTAAAATACTCAATCTTTTGCCTGCGAAAGCGAATTTGCGAATCTTACGACAATGTAAAGAAAACCGTGTAATCTCATATTTCAGGTTGCTTTTCTACTGTATTTGGCTCAAGTTCTCATTCGTTGGCTGTGGCTGAGGAAGATCGATCCTGATACATCATCAATTCCGTACCTTACGGCTTTGGGAGATTTGATTGGAACTGCTTTACTTTTTGTTGCATTCGAAGGAACTGATTTCTTTACAAAATTCACCTCATAATTTAAACTTCAAGATTTAAATTGGATACCTTGACTCACATGATTCCTTAATTACTGTAAATCCGTACTGAATCTCTGTCATCATGAACCCTGGTCGACTCGAAGAAACTGGAGTGACTAATAGTTGTTTGGCGTAGTTTTGCAATAGTTATGTTATTATTTTCAATTGTCTCTCGCTGTAGACTGGTTTTAACAATATATCAAATTCATTTCTAATTTTAAAGAATTTTAACTTTTAATCTTTCACGTTTCATGTCACCACATGTCTAGTGGTTTTAGTTTCCCAAATCCTGCAGAAGTTTAGGTGATTTAAAGTACCTGTTACTTGTAGGAATGAAGTATTTATGGAAAACTATAAACATCCTGCTGATTCCATGTGTAGAATCAGGACCTGCTGATTGGAGTAGTATGACATGAATGCGATTGCAGATGAGTGCAGCGTCTCATTTACTTTAATTACTTGACAGGAAGAACCTTCTACAGAACTGTGGTTGTCACAAACAATAAGTAATGATTTTCGAACTCCGTTGTGCATTCTTTTAGGATGTTTACACGGTGGCAATAAAAACTTAAGTATATCTTTTGACTGATGAAACTAAATAATGCAAAATAGATTCAATATTTCTTATTCTTACGACATTATACAGTATCACGATGATTTGAAATTGAATATGTATTTTTAGGAAACAAGAATTGTACTGCAGTGCCACTGTACTTCTAGTTTTCTAAAACTTTATCAAAAGAGCCGAATGAATTTATTAACAAAATTCAACCTCACTCGGTTGTTAATTTTTACGGAGACCTATTAAGGCTCGCGAGCATTCCTGTCTATTATATTTTGAGACACCCAACTCATTTACAATTGCATGTCATCCACTCCAATATTATATGCGTGTGATTTAAGACCTAAAACTAAAGGTGATCGTTGATTTAGCAATAAACAATTTAAAAAACCAAAAATCTAACTTCGTATTGTTTTTATTTCATACTTATAATATGCACATTACAGCTTCACACATGCACTTCAAAAGCTTAAAGTCATTGAGTTCTGAAGTTGCGTTGAATTAATCATTATTTTGTGTATTGTAAGGGTACTCCTTCGTAATAATTCGCATGCTCACTCAGATGCACCTTCAGCTCGCTGTTAGTAGGAAATGCTTCCAAACAAATTAGACAAACATGCGCCCTGTAAATAACAGAATATATTTCAGAATTTGAAATGCCATTATTACTTTTAGTGTATCATTTGTCAATCATAAATACACAATAATAAAAAGGAATTGGGTAAATAAATTACTTGTGACTACCAAGCAAATGCTTGGTAAGATTAGCGCTTGTCCGCAGACCCTTGCCACAAAATGGGCACTGGTGGGCTTTGGTTTTCGACATGGCTGATGGCTGCGACCTTGGGGACAGCGACGGTAATTCTGAACTGTCGACCTGAGGCGACGCTGATGACCGCGCCGTTGAGGAGAGCAGCGTGCGAAGAGACAAAGGCGAGAGTGGCGAGGAGGGCATGCACACGTGGTGAGAGGAGAGGAGCAGGAGTGGTGAGCAGGAGAGGACGAAAATCGAGTGCCTCTGCATGATTGACTCAGGGGCGTCGCACGCACCCACTCCCGACACCCCGCGTAGCACGTGAGGGAGGGCGGCGGGCTACGGGGAAGGCGTCAGGAGCCCACCACCAACACTCGAGTCCAGTTTGCTCTCCAGTCCAAACAACGCCAACCCAACGCCATTTCTCCTCGGGAGAGATCCACACACACCACAATTCCTTCGCACCTCTTCTAACTATAATCTCATCCGATTTCGAACTGCTGCAAAGGTAAGTTGAATTTGGGGGTTGTGGGGGGTCAGGGGAAGTGGCAGGGGAGTGGGGGGAGTCATTCCGAGAATATTTGGTGGGGAGGACGATGTGCGATTTTCATCAGTCCCATCCTCTGTGTTTGTTACGCAGTGGTGGTGGTGGTGGTGGTGGTGTTTGTGGACACTCGGGTTTTTGTTTTGGCGGAAGAAGATGACAAGTGGGGTTGTTTTCAGATGGCGGAAGGGGTCCATGGAACTGTGATACAGGGGGAGGCGCACTTGGTGCCGGTGGCAGCTGTGGCATCTGCAGCGTTGGAGTTGGGTGGCGCTTCTGGTTCCGTAATCAGGCGGCCGTTCGATCCAGTTGCTCATGAACTGGATGCGACGTTCCGCCTGACGAAATATGCGGATTTAAAAGGATGAGGGTGTAAAGTCCCCCAGGAGACTCTTTTGAAACTCTTGGAGGGACTTCATGATGACCAGAGCGCCACCCAAGATGCCAACTACATGCATATGGGCGGGGTTCCTCGGCTTGGTATGTTTCGTCTTTAAGGGGGCCTGCAAAATGGAATCGCAATTTTGACGCGCTGCCGGTGGGTGTGGTTTGGTTTCCAGGTATAGGGATGGATGCTGCAGTTACTCCTATTCGACATGGAGGACTATGCTTGGTTCAAACTACTGATTTCTTTTATCCACTCGTTGATGATCCTTACATGCAAGGCAAGTAGTAATTGAAGGACACTGTTAGAAGTTGGAGGTGGACTTTTGTGGTAGATTGATAATTGACACAGTGTTTGCTTACTTGTTGCAGGTAAAATTGCTTGTGCCAACGTTTTAAGCGATTTGTATGCCTTGGGTGTGACAGAATGTGACAATATGTTGATGCTCGCTGCGGTATCTTCGAAGCTGACTGACAAGGAGAGGGACGTTGTGGTTCCGCTTATGATGAGAGGTTTTAAGGTACCGTTTACATTCAAGACAACCATAGTCTTTATTATATCTAATGTACTATCTCGGATCTATCAATGAGGAATCCTTGTGATTGTTTTGTTAGGGATTCCTTTTGCGACTGAAATTAGAGCAAAAGCAGATTTTCTTTTACTGTCTATGTCACTCAATAATAACAATTACTATGCTATCCCTTCAGTACTGACCTCCACTTAAGATTTTAGTTGAGTAGTGAAAAGACATCTCTTCTTCATGCACGCGCTTTTAGTAATAATATCAAATGAGTACGGAAATTTTGACGGGTTTTGTGCGTGGCTCTCTTTTCTTTTATAGGACGCAGCTATTGAGGCTGGAACTACTGTTACTGGGGGACAAACCGTAATCAACCCCTGGATTACCATAGGTGGAGTGGCGTCGTCTGTGTGTCAAGCTCCGGAAATTATTTTGTAAGTGTTAGAAACTACTCTAACTGCTTCATTACGGTATTTAACAAATACAACCTGGCCAGGAGAATCAGTGCCATAGTAATGTATTATTATTATGAATTCACGTGGTAATAAACGTGTGTGACATAATACTCCTGCACTGTCGTAAGACAATCTTATTAGTCAATTCCTTTTTTTCAACACAGGCCTGAAAATGCTGTGCCAGGAGATGTTCTGGTTCTTACAAAACCATTAGGGACGCAAGTGGCGGTAAATGCTCACCAGTGGCTGGATGTTCCGGAACGGTGGAATCGTATCAAACTTGTTGTCAGTGATGATGATGTACGCAAAGCTTACAACCGAGCCATGGACTCAATGTCACGACTCAATCGCACAGGTAATCTAGATTGTAATTGATGGCACTTGTACAAACTATGAGCGTAGTAGTAAATACGTCTTCTATTTGCAGCCGCCAGGCTGATGCACAAGTACAATGCTCACGGAGCCACTGACGTGACCGGGTTCGGCTTGCTTGGTCATGCACAGAACTTAGCTCGCAATCAGAAGGCGGAAGTCTCTTTTGTCATTCACAACTTACCTGTAATAGCAAAAATGACCGCTGTAGCGAAAGCCTGTGGCAACATGTTTCAACTTCTCCAGGGATTATCGGCGGAAACTTCCGGTTAGCGAATCACAACAGTGAACTAACATTATCTATTATCTTATTTTCACATTGGTGTAAATTAAACTCTGTTTATGCAGGAGGCCTCCTCATTTGCCTTCCACGCGAACAAGCGGCTGCATATTGTAAAGACATCGAAAAGCAGGAAGGATTTCAAGCATGGATAATTGGAATCGTTGAAAAAGGAAATCGAACCGCTCGAATCATTGATAAACCTAGAGTCATTGAAGTTCCTGCAAAGGAAAAGGATGGAGAATTGTGGTAACTGCTGCGGACTGAACATACCTCCTAAGTAATTCTTTAATTTGATCGCTACGTTCTTATATAACTTCTGCACACTCAGGATTTTATGATTAGCTCATCTCACCTCCACTTATGTAACTGATAGAATTTCTAAATTTAGTTCAAAAAACCTTTAATTCACATATTAGAATTGATTGTATCAAGGACGCAGTCCATAGGAACACAAAACAAATTACGAAGGTGCAAAGAAATGATCTGGAGTTAGCTAAAGTTGCCCAACTCGACAGTAAGGTCTGATTTCTACTCCCGAATCCCAATTCCTATATTATTATAAAATTGTTTCGTATTGTAATGTCCACAGCAAATACTTACTATCCGAATGAGAACAATTGAAATTCTAGATCTCAAATTTAATAGGGAGTAGCATTCCGTGACTGTAATGGGTTAAAGGGCATAATGCCACATCCATTTCATGATTTGTTATGATGCTATTATCACTATAAGGACAAATTGTCGATTCCAGTTGTTCTTCATTCTCTGTACATTCGACGAGTAAATGTTTCTAACTGCTGTAATGTACTCTGCAATAAAGTATGAATTTATACAAAATCTTCGACTAATTATTGTAGTGCAGTTTAAAACAATGCAGCAGATACGAACAACTTGTGTTCCGTTAGTCTCTACAATTCTGCACAACTATCTTGTTACCGCGTATCTAACTTAAATAATGTAGCATATCTGTCTTCATTCCATCAACATTTTTACGCCCTACATTATACCTAGAGTTCTGTTGAGAATTATCTACCCAAACTGATTCAAACTGTATTTTTGAATGATGTAGTAAATAACTGGTTGTTTACCAATACTGAAATCGTTTTCCACACATGTCTTGACACTTCTTGCTGAATGTCTACTTTATTTCTCATGCATTCGTTTTTCAAATCGCATGACTTACATTAAAATATTCAGTTATCTATTTCTTACTTAACCACGTACGTAAGCTTTCAAACTTAAACTCCACACTTGTAAATTACTGATACTGGGTCAACGTCATTATTCATCATATTACACATAAAATTAATAGCAGAATCATTGGACTTCTACAGTTCTATAAGTTAAAAGGCATCGTTAAGTCTGTAGACATGATAAAGTGCCCAATACTGCCCAATATTACAGAAATTTATAATTAAGTATGATTTTCAGACAAATGGCTCGACTTCAAACATAAATAGTTTGAAGATAAAATTACGCTGCCGCACATGTAGACTAGACTAATACAAATCTAAAATGCGATGACTTATACTAATACTTACGAATATTGGGAATCATTTAGCACTTTTAATCAATCACGAGCGATTGGCTGCATCGTTACTAACGAAAGACAAGCATCGTATTGGGTTATTGATAATTGTTACTCTTCTGTTTATATATCTCATCATGTCAAAGATCGCAAATATTCTCTGGAAGTCCCAAGCTGAGCACTAATTTAAGGCACGCGTACACGCAGTCGACTTTTAAAAGAACTGATCTCTACATCTCACAATAAAAATTTGGCTAATGGCTACTTCAAAGAGTGGCGAGTGACAAACGGACTCTGTAAAAGAGTTGGGTGTGTTTCGATCACACGAGCCACAAGGTTATCGATGTAATCTTCCATGTCACTCAGCTTCTGCTTTTGGTACTCCAAAGTTGCCTGCTGGTTAATCACGATTTCTATGAGGTCCTGGAAACATTAAGTTACACTATGATAGTTTCACATCATTAAGGGCGTCAAGGTCTGGTAGATGAACTGAATTTACTTACTTCTCTCGTTTTAGTTTCATATTTTTTCAAAATGTCTCGTGGAAGACGATGGTCATTTTGAGGATCCTTCATTCTGATAGGATTTGTTATAGCCACAGGAGTTCCCTTAGAATTGGTTTCATTGTCTTCTAGGCCAAGGAAAAGTATGTTTGAGCAATGTGTAACAGGATATTGGAAAAATACGCTATTTTGAATTCGAAAGGTTACCTTGTTTGTTCGAGTTCCCGAATATTGAAGCCAGAGATTCTTTCACAGATGCCCGAATCGACTCTTTGTCTTTATTTTTGTTGTTAATGTTCTGCTGAGTGTTTATTTGTTCTTGAACTGGTGGGGGCGTTGGTTTAACGACAACGGTTTCTTCAGGTTTGGGGGCAGTGACGGCTTGACGAGGCTTGGGGACGGGCTCCTTATTAATTTCCTTTTCTTTGATTCGAGGAGATGAAGGTACAGATCCTGATGACTTTTTTGGTTTGGCAGATGGACTTGAAGGTTCCTTGAATAAAATGTTTTACATTGAAAAGATGTTCATTAAGAAATCAACTGACGATTTTGATTGTGTGAGTGAGCATTTACCACAGGTGGGTGAATTTGTTCCAGCTTTTCAGAAGACGCCTTTTTGTTTTTGGTTTCCAGATGTGTAAAAGCTGGTTCCTCTGCTTTTTTCTCTGACAAAAATGGTAAAATGTCTTTCAAACTTCCGGAAACAGAACCTCCAGCTTGCTTATGAGATATATCAAAGTTTTTCACACCTTCTGATTTTTCAAAATTATATGGTGTTCCAAACAATTTCGCCTGCCACTCATCTACAGGTCCTGAACTCCATCTCTGCTGCTGTGGCTTATCGTTAACGTTTGGTTCCACCCTCTGCGGCTTGGAAGGTGGTGGAGTAGCGTAGTTCCGTCGCAAGAACTCTCCACCACCCAAGTTCTCCAGTGACCCGTCCTTTGGAGTTGAAATGGTGGCTTGAGAAACACTCAAGGAGCTATGGCTGCTTCGATTTGATAAGGCGTCCAACTGTAATCAAGATTTATTAATTTGGTTCTTATGCAAGCTCCGGTTCTTTACTGTCATGTCTTACCCTAAACTCATCATCATCATCACTTATAACTCCGGGATCAGCTTCGCTGTGTCCTGATGTCTTCGGAACTTTCTGGAAAACTAAGCCACTCACACTGCTCTGCTCAGGGATCATACCGAAAGAATCATCCTTGTGTTTCTTTTTCCCTCGTCCAGGCAACGTTGAAACTTTGTTCCCAACAGCTTTTGCTAAGTTTTTGATGCTGCTTTTCTTTTCTTTTCCCAAACTAAGAAGGCTACCCCCTACGAATACAAAGAATTCATAATTGAAGAAATGTTGGCAATTAAATGTATCGGGCAAAGGATTCGTCATACCCATTTTCTGTGATAACTGGCCCAAGGAACCTCTGATTCCATCTTTCTTTTTTAAATCAGCTAAGCTAGCTGCTGAACTGACTCCTGACTGGACCGTAAAGTTAACCTTAACTTCGATTTCCCCTCGATATTTGTTCTTCTTTTCCTGGCCCGGCTTACTTTTCAACTCATACCATTTGTTCTTAGGCTTATCGTACACATCAAACTCTGCAAGAGGAATGGAAACTTGTCCCAAAAACTCATCTCCAATGAAATTCCGGTGAAGCACCGTCAGAACAATGTCAGCCTTATTTCCCTGTCTTGGAATGGGTCTGTATGATATGGACAAACATCCGTTACATTAAGAAGTTTTAAGAACTCAATAGGCGAGGTTCGAGATCAGATATTCCGACCCCGAATTCTTAACTTTCACCATTGTAATTTGGTACTCACAGTTCACACTCCTCGTGCCACTCTACTGGATCTGTGGCCTTCTCTTTTGTAGAAGTCTGGTATTTCTCTTTCCCCAACGAGATCGTTACGAAGGCATCATTTGATTCTGTAATATTCAAATCATTGTGTTAAAATACCAAAAGTAGCTTAAGTAATTCCGGGTTTTA
>JAQGAC010000812.1:0-18692 GCA_034696585.1 Isotomurus maculatus
ACAAAGCGTTGTTCGAAAGCTTGAGAAATATAAATATATTTGAATCCTTGAAACCGTGAAGTTTATTGAGAATCAATCATAAATGGCATTCCGATGGAAAGGAATTTGTAATGTGTGATTATAATGAACATGAAATCCAAAGGTCCTCTAGCCTCCAGCTTGAAAGTCCGTCCCACAACTGAATTTCATGACAAAATTGGGTCGAAGCTTTCGTGGCAAATTGACTTTGGGACCTAATACCTTTAGATAAATATTTAGAAAACGATGTTGCAACGTTGAAGAAGTAACTGATACTTTCTTGATACCTCCAGACTTCTATGTGGTTCATTACCGCATTAAAGTGAGCTTGGCAGTACAGACATAGCCAAAATATATTTGAAGGCAATTTTATTTATTTCTTTAGCTCATAAAGCAAACAAACTGTGTTGATTGCTAAGTAAGCAAGAAATAGAAGCACATTCACTGCACGGATGATTAGCTTCCATTTTGCCGGAGAGACTTCAAGCTTTTCCCCTATTGCATTGAATGTTAAGGATGTAAAACACAAACGAGAACTCAAATTTACAAAGTCACCGCAACAGTGTCAACATTTTTCATTTCTTAACTAACTCTAAGAGACGCGTTTCTGTTCATGGACTATGTTGTGCAGTGCCAACGTTTCTTATCTTCTGATAAATTCCAAGACAGTGTTTATTCGATGTTGCTTTGTCCTGCACAAATTTAAACATTTAATTGGGATCAACCCCCTCCATTTTTCTTTGCCCCTTTCTTACCCCCCCCCCCCCGCCAACCCCTACCCCCATTACTCAAAATACAATCAATTTATAATAATTGAAACTTTCAATATGAAAATAACTCTTTAATTGGGTGGAGTAAAAACAACACTAGAGAATAAACCTGACTCGTTCTCAAACTGTAACCAACCTGTATTATCGTTCGTATTTGTTCAGGTTATCTAACTCAATCCCTATTAACTGAAATAATTTGTCTTACAGTAGAATATCCATCTCCAATTACTTAAGCTCCCTTGTCACTTATGGAATTCTCAGTTCTTTCGATCACCCAATCTGCCTTTAGGCTACAATTAGTATGTTTAATTGAAATAGGTTCAATAATTTACGTAATTTGTTATACTGAAGAACAAAAGAATATTTCTTGTTGAATAGAAGAACCGATTGCGGAGTTCAGAATGCCCGAAAAATCAATAAGGTTTAATTGAAGACCTGCACCAACACACATAACTGCCTTACGTTCAGCTATGTAGTCTTTGGTTGCATTTGGTTGTGTAAGGAAGCTCACTATAATGTCAATTAGTGTCCGTGTCCTCAGTCGCAACTTAAAATATAAGGTTTAAGGCCAAAGTCTCGGGCGAGCCATAAAGCAAGTGACATCGATCCAAGGTATTAAGGTATCAGCTGGATTTAATAACTATGCTTGGATTTGCAGATATGCCTACATTACCTGGAGAGGTATGCTACCGCATGTAAACCTTACTTACATTAGTAAGTAAAACTAAATAACTTCAACCCCACCAATTCTTTCCTTACTGAATGATTGCACTGTGGACAAAACTCCAAAGCCATTGAAAACTTTGTTTAGCTGTTGCAAATATGTAATTGGAAAACAAATTTGGTCTGCCAAATCTTTTAAATCATGTCAATTAGAGCAAGTTTTAACTTGAGTGTTCTTATAACTCTTAAATTAACTTTGAAGAATAACAAAAAAATAAATTAAGTTGCAAGTTATTGATAAGTGGAATAAAAGAATACAACCCTCTACCTCATGCCAAAGTAAATTTTGCAGTGAAATCCTACTCATGTCGAAAAGACAGTATTGACTTAAATTAGACTTCAAACCTAATTTTTCTTGTGACTTAAACACAATGGGGCTAGCACAACCACTTACCAGACTCAAGTTAGTTTTTGTTTCTCGCTACGTAAGCTGGACATGGTAAGCAAGATAGCATTTCAGTTTGTCTTGACTCAGTTTAGATTGAAATCCTAAATTCACGTGATAACATTGCCCGGGGGAGATGTGAAATCAGAAGTTGAATTGTTTAATATACTTAATTCCTTGTACTCTGTACACAGCATCAAAGGAAAACATCTTTAATTTCACAAAATCTCCAGAGCTACATTACAACGAACAAACTGACTCTGCCTAAAGGCATGATTAATTTATGCAGGATTCCATTAATCTGTGTGAATGGACAAATACGTAAGTGGTTTCATTTTATGTTGCAGAAGACCTTGACCAGTTCTTACGAAATAACTCAAAACTGATACGGAGAAAACGAATGTACTACTTTGATCTTGGAAGTCACATCAAACTGGTTCTTACCAAACAAGTTGAGGTTTTCTTCGTGCAGGCCTGTGAACTGCAAGAATCTGGCCAATATTCCAATCTAAACAGGGCAGTTCAGTTTACCTTGAACCATGCAGGTTGTCCTACACCTCATCGTCATCTTCCTTGTGAGGGGAATCTCATCTTCCCCGTTGAAATACGCGTTTAATTTGGAACCGGTGCTAAGGCCGAAACAAAATTTCACATTCATCTTGTGGCACAAAAACACATCTCCTACGGAATATTTTAACATTGATTTTAGCCTCATTGATTTGAAGAAAAACGAAAGTGTGGCGAAAAATAATTCAATACTTGTTCCATTTTCGGATAAATATGACGGGGACACGGTGAAATTAGAAATATTTCATGACATCTCGTTTCATCTGTACGCACTCCGTACACAAGTCTCCCGATTGAAAACAAACGATGTGTCTTCAAGTGAAATCGTGGAAGAGTATTTTATTCCTCTCTATCCTGATCTGAGAAATTGTTCCATTCTTATCACACTGGACAAGGAGGAGACAAATTATGTACGAGGAGACTGGGTATATTTCTCAGTCATGGTCTTAGACAAATCTCTGAAATTATCTAATACCTCAAAGAAAGGAGGTATTTCAATCTGGAAAATGAAACCTGAACATTTCCTCATCAGGAGATGGGAGCACGTTGAATTTCAAGTTGACAGACCCTTTGTCACAGGAGAATTCGAAATACCTCTAACAATCTTTAACGATATTTCAACTGAAGAGACATTTGAGATATTTGTCACTATAGATGAAAGGCGTGAAGACGATGAGTCAATTTTCGAAGGTCTCACGGTTCCACACTCTCTTCTGGAACAAACACTGATGGGTGGGACGGAATCTCCAAGGTCACGTTTTTACTCTCACTCAAATCGTCAAATCACAGTGAATCAGTTCTTCTCAACTTCAAACACAATCCACCTAAGCTCACGTGTATTGAATCCAAGTGTGTACTTGAACAATCGGACGTACATTATCGAAGTCAATGCCACTAATAAATTTGGTTATCCCATAAGGTCCGGAAAATGCAAATTTGTGTTGGCTGGTGACCCAAACTGCTTCCAAGAGGTCGAGGTCGAAGAAGAATTTATGGAAGGTCATATTTTCCTACTCATGAACACAAGCATACCAGTTCATTCCGACCACTCGGGAATAACCTGCCAACCACCGTCTACTACAGAAATCACGTTGTTATGTGCAGACGATACTACAGGTGGGAAAACTGTAGCCACACACGAAGTCACAATATTTGCTTCCCAGTTTGATATACAACACACTCTTTTTGGAGGTGATACACTTTTGCTTAGAGTTGTGCGTACAGACGCCCACCCACTGGAAGAAGTTAATTTAGAAGGGGAAATGCAGATAGTCTACTTTTTTAAACAAGGCTCCTTCTTAGAAGTCAATGAGACACTGGGCAAACAAGGATTCGTGGAACACAAAGTGAGGGTTAGATTAGATTGGCACAACCTGGACAGTCTTTCGGTTAAGTTTGGAGACTCGAGTGTGGATTTTGAAAGATTGAAACCAGAACAACTACAAAATATTGAGGAACAGGAGGAAGAGCAACCACGTCTCTGGAGTTACCTGGATAAAAATTCTCCCAATGCAGTATCATTAGGTTCAATGATATTGATTCCAGTCATTTCGGAGGCCCCTGTGGCCCAAAACATTAGCTTCACACTTTGGAGCAGTTTTGTCTTTATTTCGGGTGAAGGGTCCTTGGCAGTCAATTCTGGAAGGGGAGGTGCTTTCCGTTATTTGAAGTTCCTAACCTTTACAATTCCTGTGTCTGAAGAACAAGATGTTGAAAAGTTAACCATGGATATTACATTGGAGACAGTTAAGGAATTTACGATCAAACTTCATCCGGCACCTCCTACCAAATTCCAGAAAAATAAGAAAGAACAACTTGTGTTCAAGTCTGAGCAAAATGAAAAATCCCTTCGAGTGTTTGGAATTGCAATCGGTCCTTCCCTGGTGTTTGATGCGCTATTTGCGTCATTTAAAGTTTCTTACCTACGATTCCACTGTGTCGTGAAAAACTTAATTACCATTGTTTACGAAGGAGATACAATAGCATGTGTGAGAGAAGTATCCTCGAAAAACATTTTACAGAAGTTTCAAAATCTGACCCCATTGGGACTTCCTGAAGAAGTTGTCGGGATGCAGAAGGAATTCAATGCGAGGCTGCTTCCTAAGCAGCAACTTTCGGGATTAAAAATGGGATGGATATGGAACTCGGCGGCAAGCAACGTGGAGTTACTTCCAATAACACTAGAAGTCCCCGTCGGAATGACGGAGAGACAGTTAATATATCCAATAATTATTGACGAAATAAGTCGCCTTCAAGTAGGCAAACCATTAATGTTCGACCCCAAAGCTCCCTTTGCGGCGCATGTTACTTTAGACGAAAGCTCCTCATTTGTGGCAAAACTGACTCTTACTATCGTTAACAACTCAAACGCAACGCTACGTCAAATGAGTCTGTTTCAACACGACCTTAACAGCATCCTTATTTTTGAGAACTCTGTCAGCAAATCCAATCACACAGAAAACGTATTCCTTAGTATTGAAGTCCTTCCGTTTTCACATGAGCAACTTGAATTGAGTTACAAAAGTGAGAAAACGGGAGTGGCCAATCTTTCAATCATTGTATCGCACAACGGTGCCAGTTCAGTGACTAGCATAAAGTTCCCCGTATATTCTACAAAAAATACGACTATTGATATGATCCCTGTCTTTATCGACCATGTAAATATTTCTGTCTCAAACACGAGTGTCATATTTCCCCATTCGTACCTGGTCCATAAATCCAACGCAACATCGTTTTTTTTTGAATTGGAGTTGATGCACGAAAAACTTTCCAAACTGTCTACCCAATTTTTATCCAAGATTCAATATCATTCAGACATTTCTAATTTGGATTATATGAACTATATGGCAAAGGCTATAAGTTTTGCGAAAAATATTGGTTCTCTGACACCAAGGCTACAAATAGCGCTTCAGTCGAGCGTGAAAAATCTTATTCGTACTTCAAACACAGCGGTGAGAGACTTCATGGAAATTTGGACATCTTTAGAAGAAATTTACGAAAAACAACTTACGCCACCGAATGCAATGGATACATTTATTTCCCTTCATGATTCTTTGGTACAAAACAATACTCGTGGATTGGAAACTTTAGTAAATTTTTCGTTTGCATCGTATATCGACCTCTTCAGATCTTGCGTAAACAAACACATGTCGCAAGCCGCCTCAACTTTCACTCGCGTCCAGTATCTTCTATCATTTTATCGCTTACTTCAACAGCCACAAAGTGTTCAAAGGGCCGTTCGTACAACTAAAATTGTCAACCTTCTTAATGAATTAGACAAGCCAGCCTGTTTAATCGACAATCCCTACATTTGGTGGTTCCCAGAGAACCCTATGAATTTTTCAACAAAATTTTCTAATTCTTCTGACCCCATGGACCACCTTGCTGAATTCATTGTGCATGAAACAGTCCAAATAGTTTCAGAAGTTGAAGGTTCGTGTAATCTTGTCGATGTTTTATCTGCAACATATTTACTAGATGAATTGGGCCGACCCGAAGCAGACGATGTTTTTGCGCAAGCAGAGATGCTTTTAAGTTTCTCCAATGAAAAGCAAAACCCATCGGACTTTGCTGCAGAGGGTAACTGTGAAAATTTTAAGAACACAATGGGCATAATGGAAACCTCGTTGGCGTTAGTAAACTTCATGAAAAGAGAGGATTTGCAAATCACATACAATCTAGCATTCCGCACTGCAGAACTTCTTGCTATACACCACTCGTATGAACAAATATTCCCCATGACAGCGTTGACAATGTTCACAGAGAAAGTACTTAAAACCAAAGGCTTAGAGAATAAGATATCAGTGAAGTTATTTGGAAACCTCTTAGATGGGATGATCCTGGGTGCAAAGGGTGACGGTACGGAAATAGCATTCATAACTCTTATCTCGTGCGAAACAAACATTGTATGATTGCCAAATATCAACAAATACTCAATAAAAGGTTGTGATAGATAAAAAATAAAAAGTTTGCTTATTCTTATTGTACTTTGACATAAAGTGACGTTTCGGAGAATCAGATACGCCGATTTTAAAAAAAATGTGTTACCATATAATTGCAATTTAATTGATTTCTTTCCTTTCTTCGACTCCTCTATTCTCATTGCGTCACAGCTGTGCTGTGCTGTGTGTGTGTCTTCTTTGAATGTTCATTTACTATTAGTATTTGGAATACACATTTTGGGAATACAATGATTAAATCCTAATTTATAGAAGCGATTTTTTTGCGAATTTGCCCACCCAAAATATAAACAATTATTTTTTGCTTCTAAACATTTCTTGATGAGGAATTCTATACAAACTGGTTGAAAACCTACATTTTATAAAATCATGTGCCCTACAAAAGTTCAAGTTAATGTCAAACTAAAATGTCAGACACTTAGGACAAATAAATGTCGTGAATTTTAAATGTCGATGACAATTAAACTTCAAAAAAATTCCATGGATACTGTCCTTACGCTAACTAAATGTCAACTTGTATGTAGAGAATATAGTAAAAACTGCAGTGTCAGAATTCTCAAAGTTTTAATAATATTAAGGAAACAAAATTTGTCCAAAAGTAGAGATATGTACCCGAAACTAACCCAATTAATTTTGTCTGTGTTTTTGTGGTTTTAGCCCAGTCAATTTGTTTTAGGACTGTCAAATTGTATGCCTGCTCCCACAAAAACTTGGGAACAGTGAGTACTAGGTAGCTCAAACTAGGATTGCTGACACTAGACAATAAAGGTAAGTTTTAGGCAAACTTTTGTACTAACTGGGGTACAATGCGAGTGTGGTATAAGTTTAAAAAAGACAGAAGTTGTGCTTTCAATTACAAAATTACAAGCACAAAAAACTAGTTTTGAGCTGATTATTAATTATTGATCGCTACATATTTTGAAATATCTTATATTTAATAAGTAGTTTAAAAAAACCTTTGTTGACAAGCGAGTGTAATTAGGTGACACATACTGTACAGCCCTTTGAGGTCAGATACTTCGGTTCCGCCCAAAAGGATAATTTCGAATTTTATTTTGCGTTAACGTGTGTATGCTAATCTACGCTATACAATTTGATACTGTTTTTAACTTCTTCAAGATCACAGCAAATCTTTTTCTAAAAGATTTTACTGGGCTACTGGGAATGCTTTTGATTAAGGTATATTGTTGTTCTGAAGGTTTTTCCTTGGGAGTGACGTGGTTTGTTTTTGTTGGTTTTTCCACACATATGTTCCTTAAAGAACCCCTAACTGTACTGTAACTGTATGTTGGAATTAATTTTTAAGTTCCGTGTTCCTATGTCTCCACATTTGGTGTAAACTGTCCATTGAATTTCCTTCCTACTACTTTGGTTCGGCAAGACCTTAAAAATGCAGAGTGCCATTGACAACTGTACCTCCGTGGATCTGTCGTCGAATTACTGTGCTAAGTACTATTTCACTTTCTACAAAAATCACGAGATAGTAAAGAATTTCTAAACCGAATATATCCCTAGTCTATTATTCATAGCAAACATGAATTTTTTCATTTTATATTTAGAATGCGTATTGCTTGCGACAGCTGTAACTGCAATTAGTGCACAAAATGTTTCCAATCCTAGAAAGCAGGAAGAAAAATGTGACTGTTTTTCGGACAAGAATAGATTAAAGACGAAGTGTTTCTTAAGTGCAAGAGATTCCGATGAGGAACTTAACTGCACACTGGAGTACGATAGCATTAACGGCAGGAACAATTCAAAACCACTATGTGTAGACGAATACGACCTCTCCCTGACATTAGCCACTGAAGATGGCGGACCGCAGATAAATATTACTATTTATTGTCAAGCATCGGATATTCTAAAATTTAATTTCAATGGAATACTGGTATTTTATTATTTAACAATTTCTAGTAATTTGCATCAACTCTTGATAAATATACATTCAAGCGCTTTTACTCAATAGCCTCACGAATCAATAAGAATTTGGAATTACCGTCACAGGAATTTGCATGAAATTGTGTCTAGTTTCCGTGCAAAATTTTCAATTTTACCTGAGTCTACTGGGCTATATAAAGTAGCCTTAGATTACATAGAAAATCAAGGATGGGATCCAGTGCAAATCGTTTTAAATATTTCTGCGCGCCAAGGTAATTAATCAAATTAAATGGCCTTATCCACATTAATGTTAATTTTGGAATCTTCAAGGAGAAAATGCGAAATTGTTCAAACATTCCAAGCAAACCATAAACCCCATCGTTATCTACGACAAATCTTTTGCTTTACCATGCAAAACTTTATCAACTGACAGTGAAATTAGATTGCTGAAGGTTTGCTTAAAGTTAAACGTGTCAAAGTGTGCTGTATTTAACCTACCTAAGTTCTTTGGATTTAGGATGGAAAAAAATTTACTAGCTATTCATACTACTTACCAACAATTGGATTTGTTATTGAACCTACCAATAGAAATTTCAGTTCATACTTTGGATTGTACCAGTGTTTTTCAAAATTTCAAAACCAGATTAACACAACAAAAATAGATGAGGATTTTGTTAGAATTAATGTTGACGAGAGAACATTAATGCCATTAATTCGTAACTTGCTTAAATACTATTATTGTTGGTTGAGTATTAACTATCATTTTGATGCAGGCAAACAGAACAAAAACGGGACAAACCTACTTATAATAAACGCGACAGGTAATTTGATATCGTGCAGTTCCACTGGAAAGGAAAACGTAGAACTCCATTTTAATAACTTAAGGTTGAGAAACCCTGCAGAAGTACCCATGAAAACAGGCTGCTTCAATAAAGTAATAGACTTATAATCAGAATTGATCTTTCAAATTCATCGTAAGTTTACATTAAGGTTTATAGTTAACAGAACATTTTGTTTCTAGGACACAAACTGTTTTGGACAACGGGAAGCCAATTTTAGCCATTGCAATTCATTCGAAGGTTTTTCTAAATGTTTAATTCTGGAAGAAGGTGGTGGAATCTTTTGGTGTTATGAAACCTCATCTGGTGTCTTAACCTGGCATGAATATGTCTTAGGACTCAACAAGCAGCTTTGTAATTGGCTTAAACCTCGAGTATGATGTATTTTTAATTCACTTATCAGATTTCGTGCTTTTCCCATCCAGACTACGACCTGAAGCGCAAACTTCCTCCAGATGACGCCCTTTTGCGTGTAAACATTCCTGGCCAAGAATCCAGTACTCTATACACGAATATATTGTATAACATATCATGCACTGCAGTTTCTTACATGATTGCAAAACCACTTGAGATGACTGTAACTTCACAAAACGGAACGAAAGTAATGTCCAGATTTTCAGGGCTGAGTGATGGTATGGTTTGATGATCAACACAGACTTCAATTCCAGAAAGAGTGCTAAAGAAATGTAACAAATTTAGTTTTGGTTTGCGTTTAGATGAGTTCGAAAATAGCAGTGACTACACAAACACCAGATTAGGAAACAGTATAATGTTTACAAGTGAAGATATAGTCCGCATAATCTGTGAAGCTTTCCGGTGGAATTCAAGTTCATATCTGCGCAAAGAATTGCGTTTGATTGTCTCACGTACAAAATACTTTTCGAAAAGCTTGATTAGGTTATTAATTATTATTTGTTTAACAGCAAGCATTCAACCAAAGTTTGCTAAGAGATCTGATAAAATTACGTTAATCTATGGAAGAAGAGACAAACTTACGTGTGATTGTGAAGCAAAGCCTTTGCCATCCATTGTTTGGGAGAAGAACGGGAAGGTCTGTTTTTCTGCCTATATTTTTTGTAATTTGCAATGTGTTAGTTTGGGATACCATATTAATGGGATTTTAGGGTTAACACAATCCGATAAACGCAAAGCATGGGATCTAGGGTATGTTCTGATTTGTGTAGGTCTTTGATTACGCAGATTATCAATGCAAAAATAATTGATGCGAGGTAAAATTCTGTTTGCGATCGAATCTCCAAAAACATTTGGCTGAAAATCGAAAACCTGTGATTGCAATTATAAATATTAGAAAAGACATTAGTTATTTAGGCATCACCGAAAGTATGCTAGGCTTTCTTTTACAAGAAAATAATGGCTGTTTAACTCACCCTACATATCAAAATAAATTCTTTTCACATAAATTTTGAGATAAATTGGATGCATTTTTTTATAACTTGAATTACGTAGCTGGCTATTGCAAGGGATCCAAAATGGTTTGCAGTAAAAAAAATTACCGTTTAAAATGTATGACACGTATTGTCTTTCTTACCACGAGTTTTGTGCCAAGTTCGTAATAATTCACTTCAACTTCCGGAACCTTATAACCGGAAAGGAGCACATGAACACGCGGATACGCCTTACTTACAAAACGTTGCCACTGACATTATTATTGGTGTTTCACAGAAATTAGATGGCCGAACTGGAATATTTTTATATTTATCTGATTCGGCACGAGAGGGATTGGAGGAGTATGCATGCATTGCAACAAATGGAATCGGGTCGGCCGTCAAAAATTTTACAGTTCAATTTTTGGGTAAGTGAATTCTAATCATAATTAAAAATTCTTAACAGCAAATGTTTTTTTAATCTGAAGGGCCTGAAGGTGCCTCAAGTTCTTTGTACGTAATTGGAGTTTCGTGCTTGGTCATTGGGTTATGTGTTTTGTTTGGTCTATTACTTCTAAGGTACTACAGAAAAGCAAGGGTAAGTTCCTATTACTACCAACGAAACCATGAGGCTTTATTCTGAATAGACTAATGAAGTTATCGGTTGTTGGTATAAGATGAGTAGTTTAGCTTGAACACAAGTGAAGTTTAGAACTCAGAACCATTCACTGCAGCTTCCGACTTACACATTTAGAGAAAATGTAGCTGCATATATCGGCAATTAGACAAGAAAGCGTGGTAAGAAAGCAAGTGAAAGGTGAGAGGACTGATTTTGACCGCTCCCTATCGCTCCCAATCAAAACTAACGAAGAAAAGTTGCAATGATAGGATCCTATAAGGAAAACTAAATCCATATTGGACATACCATTGCAGATGATCCTTGCCGCATTGGCAGAGACATAAAGACATGGCAAATGGTCCTCTTGTACCTTTATATGTTTTCTCCTGACACTGCACGTGCTTTGTAGCCGAGTTGCAGATGAAGTTTTTCAGAAGCTGTAAGCCGGAGATACATAGATGGGTTTTGAGTGCTGATTTGCCATTACCAGGCCATTTTTATCTTTGTATTAGTTATTAGTCATGGTTATCCTATTGTATCTATTTCTATATAGTAACGTATTATCCACCATGGCTTCGTGGTCCAGTGGTGTACCCCATGGGCTTACGCTAACACGGGAATATGCTCGGCCACCATTTCATATGGTTGAGTCCCAGTAGTGGCAAAATAAACCGTAAATTGATTTGCATTCCTCCAATCCCCTACTCATGAGTCCTGCTGTGCTGGACAACGAGTGTGGGTCAAAGTAGGCATTGCTATCTCAGGTAGGTATTGCAACATTGAGACAAGTGTGGATACCCCGATTAAATCCGTTGTGTAAGTGCGGACCGACGGCAATGAGTGCAAAAGAGACCTGAGCAGCAGCCTGTAATTGGCTCTCCATAATACATGCAACGTATAATCCTAGCCTGAAAAGTCATGTCATCAAAGTTTATATACGACATTAGTTTGTCTCTCCGTGTCTAGGTCTTGCTTCGGAAATAACAAAACAAGTTTTTTTGATAGGCTGGACTTTCAAAAACAGAGATATCAGACTTTTTTGATGGAGCCCCGGCGGCCGCATGCTCAGCACCACCCGAAGATTGCACTGACACCATCGGCTCAACCCCATACAACACAGAATATGAAATACCGGACGGGGACTTCTCTTTGGGTTAGAAATCAGTCACATATTTAGTCAAAATTAAGTTAATGACTTGTCTCCTAATATTTAGACGAAACTAACCTTCTCGGAAGCGGTGCGTATGGAATTGTGTATCACGGAAAGCTACGTGGAACTGATGTGGCAGTAAAGACGCTTAAACGCAATGCAGGCACAGGCTACTTAAAATCAATGTTAAGTGAATTGAAGGTCATGATATATCTAAAGGATCATCCACATCTGGTTAATATCTTAGGAGCCAATACAAAGCATCTTAAAAAAGGTATCTTTATTCTTTGTCTTGGATGTAATCATATACAGTACATACACTTCTTGGAACGACACAGGGGAAGTATACTTGATGGTGGAACTTTGCACAAATGGGAGCCTTGAAAATTACTTGCGAAGGAATCGGGGAAGGTTCTATGATGAGTTTTCAAATGTGACCTACACCAACGTCCCTAATATCAAAAGGTTCGTTATTTAAAGCTCTTGCCTTTGTGCCATTATGATGTCTTGTTCGTATCTTCAGCTCGTCGACAGGAGAAGATGTACTGACAACTACAAATTTATTGCAATGGTGCATCCATATTTCGTCAGCCATGGAATATCTGTCTTCAAAGAAGGTACAGGAACAAGATTATCATTGTCAGTATTTCAATTTCACTTACAAATTTCACAACCTCGCCAGGTCATCCACGGAGATCTGGCCGCCAGGAATGTCTTACTGCAGAACAACAAAACAGCGAAGGTGTCCGATTTTGGGTTTTCTAGGAGATTATATGAATATTCGAGCTATATGAAACAATCGAAGGTTTGTTGCTTCTATATGTATGAATCGCACATTAGTGATATACCCTTTACATACTAATCAGGGACCATTGCCTTGGAGGCATATGGCGTTGGAATCTTTAAAGGATCTTAAATTTTCCACAGAATCGGATGTGTGGGCCTTTGGTGTAAGATTTGCAATGAAAATAACTGTCCTGTTACAATGAAAATTTCTTACTCGATCATTCTGCTAAAAACGAAAATGTTTTATTCAAATGTATTCTTGTTGGTAAAACACACTTTATGTTTCAACGATTTAGGTCACCACGTGGGAAATATTTTCTTTAGGTGAGGTACCGTACCCAGGGTTGAACTGGAACCTTGAATTTGTTCAAATGTTAGAGGATGGATTTCGAATGAAAAGTGCTAAGTTTTCAAATAATGACATGTAACTTTTAGAGAAAGAATTTTATGCAAGCAAGTGACTTAACCAACATCGACTGGAGCTGTCAAAAACACTTATGCGTTCATATTGACAATGAGAAATATGCTATATAGAGCTCACAGAATTTGCTACTGAAATAAGTTTCAGTTCCGAAATAGAATACCTGCAAGACCTATGCTGTTGCAAGCCTTACTCTTACTAACTAAGAGTTGCAGTTTCTTCTTTAACAAAGAAAGTGCTTACTTAGGTCGTAAATTCTAAGACTACAAATCTAGCGTATGTCGGACTATATGGGCCAAATAAAACTTGGAGATCAAATATGTTATAATGCAAATTTTGTTTATTGTAATATTTCCTTGTTTCCTTGTTTCACAACGATTGAACTAAAATAGATAACAAACTGAAAGCAATCGTAAAGTTCATTATCATGAGCTTTAATTTGAACTCCATCGTTAGTATTTTACAACACATTCTAGATAGGACAGTTGGCTGAATTTTCTCAAAAGGATCTTGAAATATTTGCATCAAAACATTACAGTCGATGTTTGCTAAGTTTCTATTGCAAATTTAATTTTTTTTCATAAAGTGGATAAAACCCTGGTTTTCTTTATCATAGACTTGATTTACAAATTCAGTGTTGGAATAGCCACGAAAATTTGCGTCCAACGTTTCCAGAAATCAGAGAAAACCTTGAAGCATTAACAAACTCCTTGCATGATAATTGACAACAGAAGGTGGAAATCATGTTACAGTTATAGATCTTATAATTTCACGTTTTTGTGTTACAATTTTGTTAAGAGAAGTAAGCACATTGAATGGGTGTATAAAGTACTAGTTAACGGCGGTTCTAAAACTTGTCGATATATTGTAAGTGCTAAATGTAGATTTCTTTTCACGCTTATCAAATGCAAGAAACAAAAATCTGTTAGATGTTTTACCTCCTATATGAATCTGAATAATTAAAAAACACATTTCGTACTTTCCTCTCACGGACAATTAACTGCATTACAAATGTATTTTTATGAGTACACTAATTCATCGCATTGTGTCCCTGTATCATTATTTTGACATTATTGCACAAATTCTTCGAATTCTCTTTTAGTAATCCATAACTCATGGAATAATGTGTCTCAATGTTACCAAGATTGATAACATTTGGACCCTACGTGTGCTAAATTTTCTGTTCGTACCTGATATGACAAGCAATTAAGTATATCACTACAGTAAAATATTATAAAACAAAAGTATAAACGTGGATAACTATTGAAATTATGTTTTACATATTATATTTTGCATCGATGATAGTTGTGGACAATAAATATTGCACCCAATGGTATTGAGATACTGACGCTGAATTAAATGCAACACACTACAATGCATAAAATTCTATTTTCCTAAACACTATTACCATCAGTTTAGCTTTAATTCCTTGGCCAGTTTTCTCATTGCAGAATAAGTTCTGCTGTCACTTTCCTTGACAAGTTCGGCGCGGTAGTCGTTTTTACCCAATGACTTAATTTAGATTTTGGAATATCCTTGAAATCACCAATACTTTCAACAATTATATCCTTTTAGTTTACATCTTTACATCAATGACAAAACTTATGTGAACGAGTGCTGAATCTTGTCTCTACTTTTACCATATGAAGGTTCGAGCAGTAAAAACCTCGATCTCAAATTCAATTTCAAAAATTGCATGGCGACAAGTCGAAAACCGAAATAACCTATAAAGCCTGCATAAGCCTGTTTTTATCGTAAACCTTTTTCCTTCTCTTCGACGTTGCTGACATTTCGAATTACAACTAACGTACGATTCTAGTTCGCTCTTTTCAGCTAGTGATTTTCTAATCTTACAACGTGGCCACTAGAATCGGAACGTTCAAAGCTCAAATGTCGACAAAATAATGGAATTATAAACTATACTGCAGAATGAAATCACACATTTAAACTGGAATGTGGGTATTTACACAGGTATTTAATCCCTTTTAGGGACACATTGAGGTCAGTAGAAAGTTGCAAAATTAGTAACTGTTTGGGCCACAGGGCGTGGAAATCATCTAATCTACTTTCTCTTAGCATCCGAAAATTAGAGTTTTGAAGCTTCAGGAGTCCTAAAAGACTAATCAAGTGACCCTCGAGGGAAGTAACATGGTATCCGTATTAAGCACTATTCTGTCGATCTTCGACAGAATAGACTAAAATTCACAACAATGGTACAACCTAATCGAATGGAATAAACTGTCTAGAGAGAGTTTCGATGTTTAGAAAAACTCGTATCACAACTACACAGTGAGGCGCTGGCAAGAGTTTTTGGAGCCTCCTCGTCGTATGCTACAAAGGATCTTTTCGAAAATTCGAAACCTTTTTGGTCTAAGGAGACCCCGCAGGACTTACTGGCCCAGACAAAAATTGTTCATTAGGACCTAACCTATCAGTAAATCTCCCTATGAACCCGTAAGGGGAAAGCCTTGTCCTTGGTTTCGGAACCAAGAAAAATTTAAACACGCATCAATTTTTTTTAAACACCAGAATTATTGGTTTTTACGCGTGTGGAATTTAATTTTAATATTGAAACAAATTTTAGATGTTAACGGAGCCATTAGAACTTGCTGCATACTTCAAACTTTTACGTTAAATATCTAACTTTGTATTTAACTCATACCCTTCACTGCCTTCTTTTTACAGCACTTTGATTTTAGTAACACTCGCGCTTTAAATTGAACCAAAAAAATTGTTACGCAGTCAAACCGACGTGAATTTGAACCCCAAGGAAAGTCAAGACTATAAACCCAGCTTTTACGGAAACCTTTCATTTGCAACGGGCTTCGAAACTAAATTGAGATCGGGGTTTTTACAGCTCGACCCTTCATACGTTGGCAAAGCTTGGCTGCTGAGCTCGCTTGATTAGAATTCCATATATCTTGTTCCAATTCTGGGATGGGGTGAATCATCCTTCCAGTCTGGTAGTATGGAATTTGATTGTGAAAATTGATGATCGAAAGGAATGTAAGCATTACGGGCATACGATTTAAAGCGGTTTGGTGATTCTAGGAATGAAAAGTAATGGAATGAAACTAAAGGAATGAAAAGTAAAGAATGAAAAGTAAAGGGGAATAAAAAGTAAGACGGAATGAAAAGTAATGGAATTCAAATGAACGGAATGATAAGTAAAGTGGAATAAAAAGTCACGGAATGTAAAGTCATCATCATGAAAATCTGCATGCAACAGACAATAGGGAAAAAAATAATGAGAGTTCTTATATGTATGCTTGCAAATAAGTTGTTATCGTTGCGAAAAAAATAAAATAACATTGTGAGGTTCGGAATAAATTCGTAAAGAAGGGCCATTTTCCAAAAAAGCAAGCAGCTTTACAGGCCCCGGAATCGAGCACACATCTCTCTTTCGCTCTCAGTCTCAGTTCAGAACCATGTCTTCCGCACTACCCGGTCAGTCAGGTGGACCTCGTAAGCGCCCAGCATCCGGGAACTTTGAGACTCAGCCCACACCAACAAAACGCCCAGCAGCGGAGACTCAACCCACCCCGGGAAGGCGACGAGCTTCAGCGGCTTCTACACCACAGAAGGAAGTGGAGACTACCACACCAGACTTGAAGGTGTTTCCCGGCACACGAACGAAGTACTCGGCCTCGTACTTAGGCTTTATGTGGTCTCATCACATAACCACCTTGCTCTCGCACCGATTTGGGTACGCTTTAATCGCTTTATTGCAATTTTCTAGGGTTTTTTGCTATTCGCGCCTCCGATAGTTGTCTACAAAGTTGTTGAAACAATTCTCCCTATCATTAGTAAGTAAGTAAAGTATTGGGTAGTCATCAGCAAGCAACCCAGAAATCTTCCATCTGCGCGATGGTTTGCAATCTGGGCTCTGACTTGTGCAAAAGGCTCTGATACTCGAAACATTCTGCTACAAGGCTTTGGATTAAGTAAACAACTTCTCAACTGTGAATTGTAAATAACATACTTAACTGCTTGTTCCACTTTTCCACTAACTTAACACAATTTGATGAAATATTTCAGATGTTCTTCCTACAATCAGAAGTGTCGCGCATCTTTACAGCTCAGTCTCAACTTTAAATCTGTAGTGGATGAGGCGCATGCCGGACTAGTTTCTCATAATCATGAAGTGGATTCCAATGTTTGTGTGCAGCGCTACCTGAATTACCAGCTTAGATTAGCAGCCAGATCAAGTTCAGATTCTACAGCACTGATAGTATCTTCAAGCATCAAGGAGGTTCCTAGAGAAGTTCAAGGATCATTGACTCCCTCAGACTCTTCCAGAAGATTGGTTCGGCTGCACCGAGAAGCGTTGGATTGCCAAAGATGTCAGCTCCAACGTTCGACCATTGCGGGATGACCCTTCTGGCAAACTTTATCTGCGGTAGCTTGAAGCCCTTGCGTTCGTTTCCACGATGCTTTGTCTGCTTTACTGGAGACCGATTTCTTCGTGGAAAATACGGAAAGTCTGGATGACTACATGACCTAGTTCATGCGATCCTGGATTGGATCCGTCAACTTTCGAGGAGCAAGATCAGCACTACTTCACCCAATTCCTAGTTCGAATTGTTATGAGTCAGTGATGAGAGATTTGCCTAAAACTAATAATTTTTCTGAAGGATTCAATAGAGCTTTTTCTAGTATACTGTCAGCTCACCATCCTTCGTTTTCAAAGTTTGTTGAAGCCTTGCTTGATCACAATTCGCTCATATCTTGTAATTTGGAGCAATTTAATGCAAGTAACTGCAGAACTCCAACCGCAAACTCTGTTAGAATTAAAAGTAGACTTAAGAGAGCAGTAGAAAGGTATGGATCTGTGCCTGTTCTTGAGTTTTTGAAAGGAGTAGCTCACTGTATGTAGCTTAGCTTTTGATTATATTGTAATGTTTTATCAATTACCCATGGATGTTTAACTGCTTATTGTTAATTAATACCCCGTTGACTTAAGGCACATGACCGATGACTATAATCTTAAATACAGTAATTTAAAGATGATTTTTTATAATGAAATCGATGGCAATAAACAACTATTGAATTATTTTGCCAAATGAATGTTTAATTTGCATTGAATTTGTATCACCCTGCCCTGGTGCATATGATGACTTTGAAAGGTCCGGGTCGGTATGACTCGCTTAAAGTCCCTAAATCCGTTGCGCTCAATACCGATGGCCTTATCCGGT
>JAQGAC010000813.1:0-18682 GCA_034696585.1 Isotomurus maculatus
GGTAAATTTGGTGGTCTCAGACCCGTCTGGTGGTAATTAAAAACATTGTGCGTGCAATTAATATCATTTCAGTCGTTAAAAAATTCACTTTGTCCCAAACATTAGGCTTCGATTATATTCCGTAGAACTGCATGTCCTTGTTCACACGATGGCTAAATATATGATTCCAGGATGATGAATAAACAAATCACCGCCAAGGCAATTTTACTAAAGTGAAGTTGGTAATAAAAAGAGTCATGCTTAAAGTGCTCTTAAAATTCTCACAAGACATGAAAAAGGAACCTTTTGACTTAAACGCGACTCAGAGACAATCAAGAATGACAATGAAGACAGCGAGCTCCCCTTTGTACATCTTCATGTTAGGCTATGGGAGCCGAAGTTATGGCGTAGGTCTGCAGTTCAGGGGAAAATAATCGATCAGAACGGTGAACGAAGGATGACATGATCCCGTGCTGACGAGGATGTGACGTGCAGAAAGGGAGGAAAAGAAGACACCGTGGGGCCTCTGAGGACATCTGCTTGAATTGTTGACGCGTATTGGACCCGTGAGACGATTCACTCAGCTCACTTCATAGTCTCCAACTTCAAACCCGAATCGGAGGCCCAGGATAAGGAGTACGAGTTTGGGATACCCCTCCCTCCGGTTTTCCAGCGTTGAAACTGTTCCCGCTTTCTGTACTCTCTCCCTCTCCAAAGCCTCCCCATCCAAACCCTTCGTCACCGTAGACCGATCCCTCGCCAAATAGTTCTAGTGCATAAACCTTTGGTACTTAAACCCACGTCAAATCTTAAATCAAAGTATTCGAAGTCGCGTTTATTTTTTCACAATTTCTAAGCTGGTTAACTGTTAAGTCTTCATGGGAATGGCAGGTGAAATTAAAACCAAAAAGTCTCCACATAAATGTTATGCAGTGTATGAACTAAAAGTATGCTTCATCAAGGTATAAGTGATTATTCACAGGAAGGATAAATGCTTGATCCAGTATAACCAACTATGAACCGTCAGCTAATGTTAATTGTAAGTTAAATTATTTGGCAATAGCCAAGTCCCTAAATGACTTTCTTTTAAATCCACTCACAATAACAAAACTGTTAATCCCCTAAAAAGTCTGAGTGTGTAATGTCACACATCTCATTCAATCCTCCGAGTAATTGAAACCAACGCCGATGCTGCAGTGCCACTTGAAACATGGAAATAATCTGCTGTAAATTCGACTTATTATTATTTCATATTAAATAAGGTTTAGTTTCGCAAACCATTTTCGAAGCTGTTAAAAGTATCTTGAAATTTTTTGGCACAATTTCGTATGCATTTTATCTGATTATTATCAATTTCAATATACCATTTAGATTTACAACTACCGTATTTCCCGGTATAGAACCACATGGGGTATTATTGTTTCGAGGCCCTCTCAGGCACTGGGGCTTTATTCCGGGGGGGCATTTATAAAGGGGCGGCTATTATTATTTCATAACATGAATCATAAAACATTTACACGCACATTTTGTAGACTCACTTATATGACATCGAAAAATGTCCGAGATCAAAAGCTGTTGATTTTGAAACAGTGCGTTTGGCAATATTTTCATTATTTCATCGTCAAACCATGACCTTTTAGCATTATTGATGTAAAGCTTGGTCTTATATTTCATCAGACTATCGATTTGCAGAATGAATTATAATTATTCGCGATTAATTATAACGTGGGGCATGAGCTTCGTGCCATCAACCTGGGTTAATGTAGTCTTAACGCACACATACTTCGCATCTTTACTTTCAATTGTATATAAAAACTAAGTCTAGCTACACAGGAGTTTTTTTTGCACGCTATTGTATTACTTTATAAAAAAATTAGTTAGTGCTCCTTACTTTCCTTATGGTATGTAGCGAATAAATTCCACAATTTTGTTCAGGTACCTTTTGACAATGCTAAGTCGTAACATGTATGAAGGAATAGAATAAGTCGACATGGGGGGTTATTCCGGGGGGGCATTTGTTATTTCACATTGGCCTGAGAGGGTGCGACATTATAAAGGGGGGGCATTTATTCCGGGGGGGGATCTATACCGGGAAATACGGTAGTTGCATCCTCTTTCACATCTACGTCAATTTGTGAACCTAATTGGTGAATCCCAGTTTTATTTACTAATCCTTCATCTTTCACATTTATTACTTTATTTAATTCCACGTCTGAATGTAAGATTGAAACAATAATTATCCCAAAACAACTACAGCAGTGAAAGATTAAATATCGAGAAAATTCACATTAAGGACAAGTATGCCTGTAGACACAAATAAAAATTTGCAAACGAGTAATAAGATACCCGGTAATGACTGACAGTTGTAAAATTGTGATTCCTCCTTTTGTGACCAATCTTATCACAAGAAATGCAGTAGGATCAGGATCAGGCCAATAATTCGTTTGACCAATATTCTTTGCACGAATAAAGAATTCCTTGATAGTGCTGTCGTTTCTTTTTTGTGACTAAAGTCCCCTGAAACAGTCAGTGATTTATATCTCATTTGTTTCACCAGTAATATACGTTTTTAGCGTGAGTCAGAAAATTTAATCTACGTTTCTAAGGATAATAACATCTATGAGAAAAACCACCTTTCGCAGTTCAATGATTGCTTTCACTGTATGTTCTGACGATATTTGAATTTCACTTTCAAGCAGTTTATACCGAATGTGTCATCTACTGCAAGCCAAATAAAATCATATATTTCAGTTTTCAACTGCTTACCTGTTTGTTGTGTAAGTTGAATTTCGAGCAAGATGTCACACTCAAAACAATGACGTCAAGAAGTGGAATAAGCGGTGTTCCATATCTATGCACTTCTTATCTAGACGAACTTTTGCAACCCGGCTTAAGCGTAGCACTGCACTTTTCACGCATCATTCCTGAAACTTTTGATTCCTTTTAAAATTAAGCACTGAACATAATAAAACACTACCACTGTTTATCAAGAAAACCAAAACCACCTAATCATATTCCGAATCAGCTATCACAATTGGCAAACAAACAACTTATGATCGAACTTGCTTCTCCTTCTTAGTAACCAGGAGCCAGCCCAGCAACGGAACTGATTCAAACTGCTCGAGGTATTCAACCATTCAAAAAAACAAGACTCCCTTTTTGTTCTGTCGATGGAAGAGGTACCGATTCGTATATCCAGTACTCAAGAAAATGTCTACATTTTGTATTACAAATAAAGCTAAGCAGGATTCTCCAATTGAACTCAACTGCTAAATGTTGCATATTTAAAAAGGAAAAGTGTTCTGACGCTCCGAGAATTTGGGATGCGCAACCAAACGTAAATAAAAGTACTTCTTCATATTTCCTTGCTGTTGCTGCCCTTTTTTACTCCCATATGCCTCTGTTCTAGCTATAAACTATCTCCGGTCGTTACATTTATTAACAGTCTTATTGTTTTTCGGCTGGGAGAACTTTATTCACTTTTACTATTCAATGTAAGCAACAATGGGGACCCAGTTGGATGTGGAGTGATAGAAATAATAATAACAATAAGTCAGTTAGCTCCAATTAATTTACTGTCTATTGACATGTATCACAGGTAATTATTTAAATCAAAAAGCACCAGGCGTAATTATTTTTAAGAAGCATAGCTGTTGAGTAGAATTTAGTTCTGACCTAGATGAACTTCGTTGAAATCACGTTTTCCTTATCCGCATACCACGGGTCCCTTAGGATTGAATATAACACTGATGCTTGATTTTTGCTTTCACTTTCACTTTCACTTTCAGCAGTTTCTGATGGACTTCGTTGACTGCCTTGAACCAAAGAGTAAATAAGGATATAGCACGATTGGAATAAATCCTAAAAGTCCAGAGCTCGTGTACTACTAAAGAACCACTCGAAGATAAACATAACAAGATACAGATATGTCCTACGCACTATAAACCAAATAAACAAGAAAAACAAGCTCAGCTGAGTGTATTTCTTATTGGTTACATGCATTAAAGTTAAATATTGCAGGCCTGGAAATAATTTGGTACCACGGTAACCTCAGAATTATTTAATATCGGGCAAAATTTTGTGATAGATTCCGATAACCCAATAGGATTACATAATATTTGAAAAAAGTCGTCAACAACTATTATTAGTTCAAAATAGAGTTGCTGAGCTTAGTTCGAGGGACTTTTGTGACCTGAACACGCGCCTGTTTGAACGCAAGAATACAAAAATATGCGGGTACCCCAAACCGGTTTTTTGACACACCAGTGTCGCCGCAAAAAAACCATAAGCAGTAAAAACCTCCGAATATGTTGCTTTATATGATTATTTAACAAATCTTAATGAATCTTAAGAACTTTTTACACGCTTGATGCGATTATTACTTGAAATACGATACTCTCATTTCACGTTTCACAATACCATAAAACACATCCGGGCTTTTTGAAGTCTAATTTCATTTTCCTCCTTTCGTTTCTAAGATAGTTTTTGCTATGATCAGATATTTTAGTACTGAAAAAGTAAAGGTACGTTAAATTATAATCATTCTGATAATACATGTCTCTATGGTTTGAAATCAGTTTAAGAAAGCTCTACACTTTGACAAAATACCATTGCTAGTATTTTTATTATTAAAAGGTAATTGAGTGCCAAACGGTAAGCACTTCAATGCCTTAAGGAAAATACGTGAACAAGTACTCTAGGCTAAAAAGCATATTTCCGGGACTTCATTTGCAGATATTTTTATTTTTCGGTTTCTGGTTTTGTTTTTCTATTTTTCCAGGCCCACACATTTCAAGCATAACACAAGTGCTTCTTACTTTGCTATATGTTTGGACGTAAAAGATATCTAAGAATGAATGAATCCCGATAGCCCAAGATTCGTGCACATGGGGAATCATCTTAATCTCAACTAAGCAGATGCATGTGTATAAATGATTTTACTTGTATGGCCTACTCACCCACTAATAATCTTAAGCAAGCTCAACTGATTCTTTCATTTCGATTTCTTTTTTACTCAATGCATTAAAGTTATACATCTGCAGCATAACATTTTGCTTTTAACTTTCAAGTCAACAGATGGTCACTCATCTCATTCAGATCTTTCTGTATTGAAAATCATTCTGCTTGACTACTTCTGTGTATTAAATTAGTCCTAATCAAATCCATAGCCACTGGAACACCTTCATAAGCAATCTAACCTAGTCTGATTCCGAATCTGTAAAGATTTAATCAGGAACACAAGCAGTGTACCAGGTAATTCACACCGTATTTATTTAACCATTGGATAACATTGAACAATATAAAAGTATTACTACATTATTGTTTTTTTTTCGTTCTTGTTCTCAGCCAATTCTAAAACTCCATTCACCACAGTGGTACCTTGGCGTGACATTTGAACTCAAGTCAATGTGTTCATTTTTACATTTAAAGTAATCTTAAATCTTATGGCACTGAAAGTGTTAGGGGCTGTCCATAAACCTCGTGGAGAGGGGGGGTGGGGGTCAAGACTTCCTTTCTTACCCACGTTAAATTCCCCCATAAGACTAATGCTAAAGAAGGGGGGGTAGGGGTCAAAAGGGCCTTATTTCCGAGCCACGAGGTTAATGGACAGCCCCTTATTTTTAAGAAACAGAATTGGCAATAATTATATCTTAAGAAGGTTAACCTTTTACTTGTCTATGGTTGATATGTTTGCTTATCTGACATCACCAAAAAAATGCTTGACAGCACAGACAGGACAGATTTCTTGAGACTTTATTAATCGGAGGTACACTTGTCTTGTTTTGGTTCCTAGGGTTCTAGACAAGCAAGGTATTTCTGTCGAGCCATTGGAATCCGTTGGAAGATGAGTTTACTTCTGCAAAAATTAACATAAACCTTGCAAAATTGTGCGAAACAACTAGTAAAAGTGCAAATCGAAGTCCAAGCAATATCTTCTTTCACATTAGACAGATCGTGCACATTGGACAAATGATTCGTAGTCCCAAACTCTCAAGACTCACACACTTTTTATATTTTACAAAGCAAGCATGGATGGCTGAATGAGAAACTGTAAAAAGGGACAGGTAATGCCCAAATAAATAAAGCAAATGCGATTTAATTTAAATTTTATGTAATGTACATATCTCTAGGCCCGCAGACTCAACTCTTCACTGCTACAAAACAATGTAATTCAATCAACACTGCCGAACAAAATTCAGAAATAATGAAGGGTGCTTTCGGCTGCGCTCAAATACAATGCTACTAATAACAGTAAACACATGAACCCTGTGGTTATAAACTTTACTTATTTAACTTATGTAACTTATTTACATCTACCAAGGAGTTTGATACGTAATTTCAAAATATCATTTTAGTATTTCATCAATTGTAGGTTATGCATAATCAATAATCGCACACATTTTCCTACCGACACAAAATAATTGAAGTGATTTACCTAAGACAGGTTTCAGCTTGTAATTATACATTTTATTAAGCTTGTGTACTGGAAGTTGGGTACTCAAAGACATTTTTAGATTGTCAAAAATTGAGAATTCTACAGACATATTCACTTGCTGGAATAGGCAAAAGATTCATTTCTACTTCCATTGCTTTATCTTGGGAACATCCCATTAATTGTATAAATAAGTTGTTCAATGTAAAATGAATATGAATTTTCTTATCATACAGATCTGTCAATTGAAGTTTATCGTGTCTGTCTGGTTTGGACCTGAGTGTTTGCTGCATATAATGGCTCGGAATGTCGGTGTTTTCAAAATTGTAACGAAAGACGTATCAACGTAGTAATTCGATCAAATCTCAGGATGTGACGAACGCTTTGTTTGTTACAAAGCAATTTTGCAAGTATATCTTCAATTATATTGTCATCTGTGAATTCATCTTTTTCAAATTAATGGGTACTATAATTATTTTCTTTATTGCAGGAAAATCCTAAATTGCGTCTTTAAGAACCATGAAATTAAACCTAGCATTGTTATAGATTACCAAAATTGGTCTTCACTTAAAGACAGTCTTGAAACTAGTCTCAAAATCTCTAAAAGTTAGCTCTACCAGACGGGTGGCTATTATTCGATTAATTCTGCTAAAAAGGGAAATAAGTCACGCCATAAAACCCAGCAAAACTCGGGATGACTACCTGTATCTCCCGTCAAGCCTGAAATGTTCTATTAAACCTACAGTTTTCTTTATTGAAATTGTTATCTGCATTTCTTACATTTCCAAGGTGTGTTCAAGAAAGTAACAAATGCACACGTTTCGATAAAATGTGTAATCAGAATTATAACTATATAGCAGAGAGCTCAATCCTTAATACCGATTTTCGGAAATACTAATCTTTAGAGCTTTCAGTTTTTGGTCAAGCAAGGGTTTAATATCCCCTTACAGACTTAAGTTGTACCTAAATGGGCATTATAAGCAAAGTAAGGGGATAGAGTGTACCTTCCAGTAGTTACGGAGTTTTTTTTTACTTTACAAGCTTCATTGTCTTGACACTCGTATTCTTATGTTATTTCAAATTCTTTCTTAATTACTTCAAAAGAACACAATATATTGAACTATTCTATTCTTGTGTTTTCCTGAAGTCCTCCCAAAAAGTTTATAAACTTAAATTCTTCTAGGACTTACTCTTCGTTCGGTCCTATTGAGTCATTAACTACATCTGTTAGTTAAGATTATTCCAAATGTAAATATATGATAAAAATTTTAAAATAAATAAGCGCAATAATTTTACTAAGCAATAATTGAGATTTATGGAACAGAAATTGTATTTATAAACAAACAGAATTCAGAAGACATGATCTTTATTTCGATTTATAATACTGATTGAATATTCTTGTATTCGGATTATGTCGTGTACGGTGTGACTAACCTCTTAATAAGTCCTCCTACATAAGTATTTCATTTGAAATGTTTGCATTCGATTCTTAACCTAATTGACCAATCACTCTACCAATCATATTACTACTGTTGATTCCAAAAATAAATTCACCTTGTATTATTTGTGAGCAAAAGTGCACTTCAATCTCCGAATCGAACGTGTACAATTGATTATGTTTTATTACGGTTCAGTTATGCAAAATTTTTATCGTTTTGTATATTGACGTAAAGCGACACGTTTCTCAGATCCGCACCCACACACACTGAGTAAATATCGATTCTTGAATACTTGTACTAGTTATTGTACTATTTTGAGCTTTTATAGTACTTTTTATGCTATTAATATCGCACAGCCTGCTAAACCATCGTAATTTCCAGTGTATTAGTCTGAACTACTTGCTGCTTACCTTACTATAACTCCAAGATAAACAACTATCAAACAAAACACAATTATTGAGTTATATGGTTGACCTGAGCCAAACTCCTCGCTTCCTAACAAATAGACCAATCATCCTGTACAACTTAAACATTTTTAACTGTATATCTAAAGAAGAGACTTCTGAATCCTGTCTGAAGCCCTTCCTCAAACCCTACCACAAAAAAAGTTGTGAAACTTTTTCCTGAGTTCAGTCACTGGGCAACTATCTGTCAACGGTAAAAATAAGGCTTTCAATAAAACAAAAGGGATCTTTAAATGGCACTTTCAAACAAATTTTCCACTTCCGCAAACACGCTGAATTTTAAATTGTGATTTTATGTTTCATTATGTTTCGAGACATGCCACATTCAAAAGGAATGTGCAATTTCAACATTGGATGGGGTTGGTACTCCAATACAAAAATTGGGCAAACCATGTCATTTGGATCGAAATTTTGACGTTATTTGTCCTTCTGAAAAGGTCTTGGTATGTCGACTTGAAGTAAGTTGGAAAATAGAAATGCTGTCACCGGTCATAAATAAACCTTGTGAATCATTTATAGAAGGGAAATTTCTTCCATCGAGCTACCTGTATGAAGCCAACCTGATGCATGATGCGAGTTATGGATCGAAAAGTAAAGGAATCGAAAGTAAAGGAAATGAAAGTTTGGAATTGAAAGTAACTTACGATCTGATTCCATGCAACTGTGACAAAGAATTTGATTTTTCACGCCACTCCGTGTATATCAAACATATAAAAATAATTAGTATTCCTTCTTAATGAGACACAGAGACATAATTTAATAAGAAGTGATGCGCCTTAATGCTGTATGAAGAACGATAATTCAAATTTATGTCTTTCTATCCTTGTATAAAACCTGCAAATAAATTTGCAATTTTAATCTGAGTTATTATTGAGGTACATACTTCTGTTGGCATTGCATTAAATCCTTTGCGCAAACTATGTAAATAATATGCAATATATCATTCTCAATACTGCAAGTGTTTTGGCCTTAAAAATGTATTCGGAGACAAAAAAGGTCACAATCGTGACAAAAATGCATTGTTGTATCGATTGTCGCCTCATCTCGTTCCAATTAGGTTAGGGGCTGTCCATAAACCTCGTGGGCTAAAAATTCGTCATTTTCAACCCCCACCCCCATGTCGTGGATTGTCGTGGCATTTCCTTTACCCCCACCCCTGACGCTACGTGTTCAAGAAAAAGAATATGGTAAAATATTGCGGCTGTATTTTTATTTTTACTATATTTACCATAGCTTGAAAACGTTCTGTGTAGCGAATACGTGTCTTTACAAAACGAGTCTGCAACAACGACTGCAACTAGAAATTATGTGAATTAGTGAAAGTAATTAAGGAAATCATGTTTAAGTTTATTATTAGAATTTGTTTAGAAAATTGCATTTTAGGCCACGAGGTAGTAATCAAGATTTTCTCCCCCCCTAACGTGGCATTTCGTGGTATTTGAGTCACCAATGCCCACTATTCTAGACAACGAGGTTTATGGACAGCCCCTTAGTAGTCAGATTAAGTACGATAAATGTGTAAAAAGAATGCAGCTTTGAAACTATAAAAACTAAATCACAGTTTATTGTTATGCATCGGATGATCATTCCCAATAAGTAGCATACAGTTGTGACACCGTATATTTAACATGAAATCACATGCCTTATTTGGGTCCAAGAGATATAATACGGTTAAATTATGAAGTCGAATAACAAATTTGTTATGTAAATTAACCGGAGTCAAGTCTTTATTCCTGTATAAAAAGAACCAAGCTGCACTGCAACTTAATCACTTTAAAAAGTATTTCTGAAGAAGGAGCTTTCTACTGTTTAAACATAGTGTGTCTTAGTTCCATCCTCAGAAGGCTTTCGACTCTGTTTAAACCATGGTTAACTTTGTGAGTCTTGCAATAACTGCAGTTGTTTTTGTCTCTGCGACTGGTGAGCTAATCAAAAAGTTTCATTATTATAAATTAACTTTCAACTGAAGAAAATTCGGGTTTTATTCTGACTCTATGGATAACAGTGCAACACGCTGAAGCGCAGAGATGCGGCATGAATATTAACGGGTGCACAGAAAATCAATGTTGTCAAGGTAATTTCATTCCGTCATGCAGGGATAATCCTTGAAGCCTTCAGAGGGACAAGCATGCTCAGCAAGTTGTGGCTGTGTCGAGGAACTTCAATGCGTGAATGCGAGATGTGTAAGTTTAGGTATACAACTCTCCATTAATTCTTGTAAATAACACGCCTCGTTTAATGCCTATAGGCTCGTAGTACTTCTACTACTTCTACACCAACCTATGAAACTAGGACTGCAAAATAAACCTCGACTACCGGAGCGGAATATACTGCAATCAACTTTTAACATACCACCAATGCATCCCCACACGACCTTAATATAAACGTTTGTTCTTTCTTTCGTCCTCCTCTGGTCTAATATTATTTATCTCATCTTAAGTTACCTTTGATGCATATAGTTAGATTGCACCGACCCTCAAGTTACCTTCCCCATTGTTTCACTTTCAAAATGCTTTCGATAAAACAGTCAAATATAATCCTGCTCAGTTAAAAATCAAACCATTCTTCTACTCGTTTCGTAATTACAAACCTAGCTGACAAGCTAATTGTCGCGTTATCACTTTGTAGATGTCACATATTATATATGCTTCCTTAAGGTCCCGAATTGTCCTTTATGCTTCAATTCTCACCTACCACCAGAAATCACGCATCCGCATTAAGCTAACAAGCCTATACTAAAAACGTCCGGTGTAAACTCACCCAATCAAATGCAATTCTGCACTTAAATGTGGCTCACAATTCACTCCACACTGCAGCAACACTCAAGGTCATTAAGGTTTCTTTTCAATAACCTAAATATCACAACCTTACTTCCCATACTACACACAATATTTATTTTACGGTCACGGCTTACGACATATTAACTGCTGACAAGTTGACATATTTTCTCTACATTTGGAATATTTTCCACGGTGCCACACACTCCAGTATCTACACCCGAACAATCAGCATCCGTACTGCATTCCACCACTGGAATCTGAAGAACCTTAAACAGTTGTTCTATGATTGTCGCAACTAAAATGAAATAACCAATACTTTTTCAGTTCAAAAACTCAGCATTCTTCCACGTTGATAACTTGTATTTGAGATAGGAGTATAGTAAAAATGTTTCGTAAAAGAATGATGCAGTGGTAATCCAATGGTTTCAAACTCACCGTTAGTTCCAATCGAAGCAGAAGAGCAGAAGCAATTATTACAAGTGTAGCAATAACCACAATACGGGATAACATTTTCGCTTGTTGAGAAGACTTCGGAGGTGGCAGGAATAGAAACTGTGGGCTGTCAGACCGAGTCAGAACCTTCTTCTTCAGAATTATTGTTGGGAATGTTTAAGATATGCTGTAAGTTTGCTCTTTTTACTTGCAAGTCTGGAGATGACTTCAGGTTAGTTATTTATCTTTTCGCTTAATCCGTTGATATTAATATCCACTTTTGATCCCCAAATGGCATGCAGGCATTTCGTGTTGATTATAATGTGACCACATTTTCTTCGGCTAATATTTGTTTTGACCAGGACTCTTACGGTGCAGAGCAAAACATAATAGAGTTTATGCTTACCGTGCGTAAACAAATGCGATGCGAAGACGAATTTCTTACTCAACTTTTCGTGAAAATTATTCAGAAATCCAAAGTACGGATTGAAACAATCCATCTACCAGCAAACTTCAAATATTTTGTAAAATATGTTATGTTTTTATAATGCAAAGGGACAGCACAAAGGTGGCTTACGCAGACAAGTCATTTCATCCGTGTATGCTAAGCATATTCCACGTAACCTTACAAGAATACGATGAAGTAATTTTCACTTGGTTCAGAAAATGGACAAGGGCGTATGCCTGAGGAACTCTAGGCAGGTCCTTTTATGTGGTCCCCAAAAATGCATGGAAAAGAATTAAAACAATACGGGCAGACGCAACATTTTTCAGGCTCTGTTTTAGCCCAAGTAGTTGGGCCTATGGGATAATTTCATCCGTCCGTCTGGACATGGGTTCTTCGTGAATACACCACGTGTAACTGATTAACGACTGCAGTCAAAGCATTGCAACTTTCAACACTCGTTTGAAAACCGATTTTGTTGCATCCCCTAGAAATCCAACGGTTTGTGTAATTAAACCTCTCTCTGCCGCTGCCTAAATGATGCAAAGCGGATTTCGCCTATATAGGCTTTAAACTATATAGATATATCAACATCTCTAAATAAAATGAGATATTATATTTTCTAATGATTTTTATTTCCTAGCACGTTGGAAATGTTTATTTTGACTCCTGTGTAAGGCTTTTTTGATTCAAGTAGGTTCACCTTGTGCTTTTCTTGAGTGCAGTCTAATTGTATGATTTCAGAAACAAGAAGAGCATATTATCTTAACTTAACGCTTTCAACACTATATCAAACTATTTTAAATGCGTGTGATTCACAAATTCAATCTATGTGACAGCTTTATAATGAAGAATGCAGATTGGTTTGGATCGGGGTAATAATCACTGACAACTTAATCGACATCCTTTTTCTTGCTGGGAATATAATGGATCAAGGACATAAATGCAACACTCTCCACATCGGAATAGTCAATTTTTCAATACCAGCCAGGAATCATTCAGCTGGAATCAGTTCGGCAAGCATTACTATTTCTGAAGTCAGAAATTTTGTATTTGTTAAATAGCTGCCCAGCGAGGTTCAGTTCATTTGTTAATTGTCGCATTCTCATATGAGGCAACTTGAGTCTGGAATCAATCGGTAGCAAATCTAAAAACGAATCATTAAAAACTTAATTGAGCAGTTAACATATTGAATATAAACCACTAACGTTTAGTGTAAAAGAACTACCAGGAAAATTTGGTAAAATCTTTAGTAAGGGGGGAATTTTTATTCAACGCCCTTGATCTTGAGCCTTCCTTCTGAACTATCAACGCAAGTTAACAATTGATGTTTTATTCCTGGCGTATGTGTCGCATGAGCGAAATGACTACAATTTTTGTCATGCTCACTTAAAGTCCGCCAATGTTGAAACTACGTTGCGAATTACTTATTTCAGAAATTTTTGAAAAAACGAATCTAATTCAATAAAATCTAACTTGTAAATGTCAAAAATATGATTTGGTTCAAAATACCGTAAGCATCCAGCAAGTTTCCATTGTAAGTGACTGTTACAACATAGATAGTAGAGCAATGAATATCGAAGATATGAATTTCAGGGACAAATTAGATCCCATTCTCAAGCAGCACTTTATTTACTGCTGAGAAATATTTATAAAGATTACCAAAACTTCCAATTAAATATTGTTTCGTATCTTAATTCTTTCTGAAGCCATTAGGGAAGGATTATAGGTTAACATGGGTAATGCTTTAGCAAAGCAATTTCACACGTTAGACAGCTGAAAAATTGAAATGAATTAACCCTTTGATGTGCGGGTTACGAGGAGAGATCAGTATTTGTTGCTCGGGAGATTATCACAAATACCATAGTCGCGGCATGGGAGTATGAAAAGTGATTACGTACCCATGGCTTCGGGTGTGGCGAAGTCATAAAATACCATGCCTACGGGATATAAAATCGAACAACAAATTCTTTTCTAAATGTACAAAACCACTGAAATAGCCTAAATTATACGATGGAAAATCAAAAGAAATTTTTGAAAAATTTTAAAATAGAGGAAATTTTTTAACTACGAAATAAATGGGATTAAAAGTTTGCCCTGAATACCGAACCAAAAGTACATGTTTAGATACAACTTTGAAACACTTTAACTGAAAAATATTTTATTTCGTTAATAGAAGGTCCAAAATGTGCGCTTGTTAATTTAGCTGAACATCTATGAAGCGCTAGTTAATGGTTACACGAATCAATTTAAATCAAGCAAAGAGACAGTAAGATTGCTGAAAACATATTTTTACTTTCTTGTATCTTCACCAATGATACTGCTTGTATATCGGCCTATGTTAAAATGACGAATTTTAACATAAGCGTGGATGGTGAATCTTCCATTGCATTGGCGAAGATACAAGATTCTGAAGATCATGTTATAATTGAAATTCGGAGTTTTCGAAAGTTTTTTCTACGATGTTATTTAGAATGTTCGAAAACTTTGAAATAGCCAAATTCAATGTTAATTGAACTTTCAAAATTTTGAAAAATATCTCGAGAGCAACATTTTTAATTTTAAAATTTTGAAAAATATCTCGAGAGTAAAATTTAATTTCAAAATTTTGAAAAATATCTCGAGAGTAACATTTAATTTCAAAATTTTGAAAAATATCTCGACAGTAACATTTAATTTCAAAATTTTGAAAAATATCTCGAGAGTAACATTTAATTTCAAAATTTTGAAAAATATCTTGAAAACAACATTTATTTTCAAAATTTTGAAAAATATCTCGAAAACAACATTTTTTTCAAAATTTTTAAAAACATCTCGAAAAGAACCTTTCAAAATTTTTAAAACGTTTCTAGCTGAACGGTTAGTTTCAAAATAACCAAAAAAACTGACTAAACTTTGATTCCAAAATTTTGAAAAAATTCCTACCTGAACATTTTATATTCCAAAATTTTGAAAAAATTCCTAGTTGAACATTTTATTTCAAAATTTTGAAAAAATTCCTACCTGAACATTTTATATTCCAAAATTTTGAAAAAATTCCTAGTTGAACATTTTATTTCAAACTTTTGAAAAAATTCCTAGCTGAACATTTTATTTCAAAATTTTGAAAAAAATCCTAGCTGAACATTTAATTTAAAAATTAACATTTGGTGAATGTCTAAATATTTATTTTTGAGATTTCAAAAAACCGACCAACTGAACCTTTCATCTCAAAACTTATGTTTTCCAAAATTAAAGGTCAAAAATCAAAATTAGGACAAATAATTTTAATTAAAAATACAAACATTAATTGATTTAAACCCGCGGGATGAGATCACATCGTGCCCAGATCAAAAGATGTTTCCCGTTGTATGGGCATGGCAACACCAACACATCAATTGATGTGTCCCCACGGCTAACCTTGAAAAGTCCAAAACATCAATTGATGTTTTCCCGCCACTGGGGTTGCGACTTCGAATGCATCAATTGATGTATCCCCGCATCAAAGGGTTAATTGCACAAATAATAATCCAATGTATTTATAAATAACTGAACCTGCAACTAAATAACGTCATGTCTTTCTTTTGTAAACAATGCCATTAACCATGGGACTAAATAAAGACATGCCTTTTGATAGTAAAAAATGCCATCTATATTTCATTGTAACACGTATGCTTCAGCATTAACCATAGAAACATTTCACTGGTTACTTAAGTGCACCCACATATTTCACATCTAATTCACATCGTACGTGACAATGTGAATTAGAACACGATACAAACAAAATCCACATGGTTCAAAATGATCGCTTCGCAAAATAAAGCAAAAAAGTGCTTGTTTAAACATTTATGTTAAATTAACTAACACAGACTCCAAATGTTAACCTCTTAGCATCATGCATTTGGAGGCAAAGCTGGTTCTTCACCTGAACATACATGTGTGTGTAGTTTCTGTGATAACACACTTGTCAACCTTATATTGAACGTCATGCAGCTCAGAAAAAAATTAGACACATGTAAGCTCATGCTAAATCAGAAATCGGGTTTTATTTCTTGCCATTGGATTCCCACTACGTCGAGTGTCGAATAATTACAGCACCTAACACGTAGGTAATTACTGACAGTGTAAATAATTACTGCACCAACACCATCAGCAGTTTATATTCAGAAACGCAAACAGAAAAGTTCAGTTATGCAAAATATTTATCGTTTTGTTCATTCAAGTAAAGTGACACATTTCTCAGTTCCGTACCCACACACAATGAAGAAAATATTGGTTCTTGAATATTTACACTAGTAATTGTACTACTTTGAGCTCTTATTTAACTTTGCATGCTATTAAAATCGAACAGTCTGCAAAACCATTGTAATTTCCAGTGTATTAGTCTGAACTACTTATTGCTCACCCTACTACAACTCCAAGATTAATAATAATCAAACAGTTACTACGTTACATGGTTGACCTGTGCCCAAATCCTCGTTTCCTAATAAATAGACCATACTTCCAGTACAACTTAACCATTCTCAACTGTATTTCTAAAGAAGAGACATATAAATCCAGTCTGAAGCCAATCTTCGAACCCTACCACCACAAAAATCTTGAAACACACAGAATGGTGTCCCATTTTATGGTATTTACTGTATTCGCTATTTTCCTGAGTTCAGTCATTGGTCAGCTACTTGTAAACGGTAAAAATACTACTACGGCTTCCAAAAAAACAAAAGTGATCGTAAAATGGCACTGTCCAACAAACTTTCCACTTCCACAAACACGCGAATATTAAATTGTGATCTTACGTTCTATTATATTTAGAGACATGCCACACTCAAGACGAATGTGCAAAAGGTCTTTGCTGCGCTCGCTTGATTTCAACATTGGATCAGGTTTGTACTCCATTGCAAAAATTGGGCGAACCATGTCAATTCAATCGAAATGTTGGCGTTGTTTGTCCTTGTGAAAAGGGCTTGGTATGCCGAAGTGAAGTAAGTTGATAAATAGAAATACTATAACTGGTCATAAATTCACCTTGTGAGTCATTTTAGGAGAAATTTTTCTTCGGTCGAGCTACCTGTATGAAGCCAACCTGATGCTACTGAAATCTTTATTAAGCTTGCTGCAGAAAGAACCTCGTCGTGACTTTGCAACTAGTATTCAACCCTCCATTCTGATTGGCTATGCTTAAAATCAAGCAACTGTAATTCCGTTTCCTGTACTTCTCAATTGATTGTATGTTGCTACTTTCAAACCTTTCCCTTTAGCTAACCTCCATACTGAATGTTATGAAATGCCTAGCTTTAGAATAAAACTTGATCTATCAATGCGCCATCATTTTATACTTCTACGCGTTTGGTTGCCTCAATACAAGTACAACAGCTCCATATCATCTTGCGATCTCAAAAACGTCATGCAGGCTTTCCGTCGGTTCCATTTACTTGTCTTCCATCCCCTTTCACCGGAATTTATCCATCCCCACGTTAAACACTATTGAACTTTTGACTTTCCGTGAAAGTTTAATATCCTAACCTCGCTTCTTTTCACGTTTCACCATCTCCCACGCAGAAATCTTCTCAAAGGAACACGCTTCTTTAAAACACTTCCTTCACTCAACTCTTGTCAAAACTTACGGGAAACTCGGACAAATACACAATTCAATCCAAAACGAACATCGATACTCCCAATGCGTGGAAATAGAAACAAATTGGGAGGTTCAACCCTGAATATTATTTTGAATTCGTGGCGATCTTGTTGTCAGTAGAGGCCACTTTTCCCCTGGCAATATTCCCATGCATGGTTGTTTTTACTGCTGTGACGCTATAATGGGGATTGTAATCATTCACTTACATACGAAATCCTGAATTTCTTACTTGACACAAAATCCACACACTCTCATACTCAAAAGGATACTGACTGTGAGGCGTTTATTAGAGAAATAAACGAGACAAAGGATTTATTCTCATATTGAACTAAATTTTTTTGAATATTTATGCTAGGATTTTTGTGTGAAAGGTATACTGAATATTTTGTCTTTAATACGCATTTGTACTTTAAAGCATGTCTTTTTAGCTTTAATCCGCTCTACACTCACTCTTATCAATCTGCACTAACCTTCTTATCCTACACCACTCTTGCAATAAGTCGCACCAAGTTTTCTGCACTAACAAAGCGATCGTTGGAATCATTTCACTTTTCTCTCTGATGCATCGGTTCCTTTTTTCTTATAGCAAGCTCTTCGAAATGCGAAGCCGTCTTCAGTTTTGGAAAAGGTTCACCAGCCAAACTGACCTCCTTCTTTCCACGATGAGTCACACTGCCACACCTTCGAACGTGTTTTTCATACTGATGGCTTTTCAACGATATTGATTTGAAACTTACGAGAGCATTGTATCAAACAATTACCAAGCAGTCATTACAATACTATTGTCTAATATATTACGGTTGATTGTAGCTGCTGATATTTTGTCTGATTTTGGCACCCGACGTAGTAATGAATGCAATTTTTGAAATGTGCATGTATTTAATAACTAAAGTCCACGGTTACCCTATTATGAGGAAAACTGCAACCCACTATGTGTCGGGGAACATTTAAAATGTTACTTATTCCCTGAGCACTTTTTCCGGAATATTTTTGCATATATGTGCACCTGGGGGTCATAAAAGGTCACATTTTAAGTTTCAAAAGGTCAGGGGGTGTGGTTCTCTACTTAGGGTCAGGGTCGACCCTCTTCTCCGAA
>JAQGAC010000814.1:0-18668 GCA_034696585.1 Isotomurus maculatus
GAAGAAAAAATTTGAAAAAGTCTCTCCGTTTTTGAGATAATCGCATACAGACACACAACAGACAGACAGACAGACAGACAGACAGACAGGGCATTCCCATAAAGAAGTTCCACTTCTTAATAATGCTTTTGCATAAATGACAATGATAACGTTTAGTTAGAAAAGTATCTTCATCCGGAAATTCGTCTCGTTTTTCAATGTCACATTTGAAATTTCTGACAAAACACACGCCTCCATGAGATTAATGTGCAATGCAACATTTGTTATATTTGCTATTTCCTCTTTATTATAGTATGTGTTTAGGCGATGATACAATTGATTTTGATTATTGATATTGCTTGCGACATACAGGTGCCAAACAGATTTCATTGATGCCTAAACATAATACAATTTATTACACTAACTCACTTATAGTAGGTAATAAGGATGTGAATGACTGCGAATCATGTGAGGCAAGTCTGTAGAATGCAACAGTCAAGGTAATTTTCGACGGAATTTTTATACCAATCGCTCCCTATTCCCTATAACTGTAGTATTGAAATTCGTTGCACTATTCCCACTCTACGAGTCGAGGTGCAGTGTCACAGGTTGACAACAAATGTGACCTTGTGGAGTACCGATTGCACCTACGAATTTGAAGTATAAATAGGCCAAACGATCTACTCATTCAGCACATTCACAGATTGACTTCTTTCAGTTTTGAAGCTTATAAAGTTTCCAGTTAACAATATTTAATTCGTAGACTCACGTCGTGGGATATTTTAGAAGTCTTTGTAGTAAATTAATTCTGACAGTAACTTCAAAAAGGGAATCATGGTTCTTCTGTCTCTCTTGTGGATTTCTGCTTTCACTTGGTCGGCGTCAAGTGGAGCGTCTATTGGAGACAACATTAATGCTCACGCGGAAGAGTCGCCCACGAAAAGTCTTGGAGAATTAGGATGGAAGGAATTCAACAGAATTCCTGGGGCAGTTGGTAAAAAGGGAAGAACTCCGAGGATTCTCTTCGGTAGAGAAGCTTTGGTGGGGGAGTTTCCTTGGATGGCTTCCATCCATCTGAACAATCAGGGTCACAGTTGTGGAGGTTCCATAATCAGTCGGAGACATATTTTGACTGCTGCTCACTGTCTCCCTGCAAAGTATTCGCACAAGAACTATTTTGAATTATTCCAGTGCTGGACATGAATTATTTACCAACTATTATTTTTGAATTGTGTGGTTCTAGTGAATTGAGTAAATTGACAGTTCTTGTTGGAATTCACTTTCAAAACGAATCTCTTGACCTTCGAACCCAACGGATTGCAGTGATGAGAAGGATTAAATACACAGGCTTCGCCTATTATTCTCTTGAGCATGACATTGCGATTTTAGTTCTTGAAAAGGAAATCGAATTGAACGATTACACGGCGACAATAAACCTGCCATCGGGGGAATACCTATACGGGGACGTGAATGCGATTGCAGCGGGATGGGGAAGAATTTATGAAGGAAAGCATTACCAAAAGATTCAAGAGCATAATAGAGGAAATCTCTCCACTGCCGCTCTGACACCTTACCCAGGTAATAAATTAGACTCGAAACTGGCCATTGTGAAAGGTCAAGAAATACTTTTCATACTAAGAACTGTTTTTGCTTTTATATATATTATAGATCATTACGATATATCTCCATCTCCAGTATTGAAGGCGACTAATTTGACAATATTCAACAATACGGAATGCGATGATGCGTACGATGGATATGTTAACTATACGTTTAAAAACTATACGATTTGTGCAGCTGCGTCTCGTCAGACAGGAGATGTGTATCCGGGAGACACGACGAAGGGAGACAGTGGAGGCCCTTTATTCCTGAAGCAGAGTGAGAAATGGGCGGTTGTCGGAATCACTTCCTTAGCTCATGACAGTACAAAACCGTTACCCGGTGTTTACACAAGAGTCTCCGCGTACCTCGACTGGATTAAACAACAAATGAGCGAAGTCTGAGAAGCTAGTTAAGCAATTCAAATTTTTCGAGCTATAATTACTAGTACTATGTTGTGATGCAAGGAAATATTTTTGTACTTTATATTTAATCGCATGACATTTGTTACTTGCGAGTTCATCGTGACATTCGTAGAAAGAAGTAAAGTTGTTCAAACACGGGTTGATTAATCTGTCGATCACAAGAATGAAAGTTTCCACATGGTGCAGTTGACAGTTGAATCATGGAATGAAAATATGAGGATTGAATTGCATTTGTAATTTTATGGTAAACGCGATCACTGTATTTATTCCACATAGATGTTTTAACTGCACCCAAGGATTCTACAGTCGCAAATATTGGTTTTTAATCGTTACTTTATGTGACTGGTACTTACCTTAGCTCCTTACACTTCCTTTTCTAATATTGAACATTTACTGTACTGATCTCGTTACGAAATCCCTTTACAAAAGAGTTGATTTACAAAGAGTCGTTGGCTACAAAAAGCACTAGAAAGTAATCTGGTGCTAATCGGTTCTCAAAGAATTTCCGTTGGTGCACCGAGTAACACATAAAATAGTAAATTCTGGTTAGAACTTTACGCTCCGCTCTTTTCTCCTCGTTGCGTGGATCTACCTAATCTACTATCTATCTATTTTATTTATTAAGAAGTGGCAACTCCTTTATAAACTTTATTCTCAGTAATTACGTTTACTGTTATGGGTGTTCACTTGCTAACTTTTGCTTTAATTATATGGTAACTGATACTTGTAGCATCCGGAATTCTTTCTGCCAAAGGTGCAGCAGCAATTGGTTCCTGGAAACACATCAAAATGGAAAGAGGGTTAGAAAAAAATACAGCAAACGGTTTGTTAAGTCATGTAAATCTATAAAAATTGGATTATCTTGGATGTTTACTGTAACGAAGTTAACTGCTTTGAAGTATCTGTATGGTTTGTCGAGAAGTATTTTTAGAATTTTGTTAGCTTTTGAGAAAACTTGAAATTTTTGCATGGGTTTAGATGAAAATTTACTTTACACTCCAATGACGATAGACCTGTCAACAGAAAATAAAGTCCTTCAATTATTCAATTGGCTCAAAATCAAAGTCTAATCCCAAGCATTATGTTTGATATAAGTAAGTTTTCGGGCCTGAACATTTGGGACTGAAATAAAAACTTTACTAAATTGAACTTTTGTACGAAAGTGTCTGATTGTCCGAACGATCTCGACAGTGTTGACAATGACAATGGCAAATGATTGTAATCATTTATCAATGCATACCTCTGGGATCTGCAAACTGTTACTTATGAAGTATTGCGTACCTAAATATTTGTGAAATTGTGAACCAATTGGCTGCTTTGTAATACTGCATGACAATACTGCTGTATTGTTTCCTTTTAATTGGACATTTACGAGCACAAGTTACCCACAGATTCGTTGATGGATATCAGTTTGATACAGATATTACTAGTTGATATTAATCATTCTAATTTTTAGAATTAAAGTTCAATAATAATGCAATAGAAAATTATAAAACTTCTGAGATTAATGAACGAACCAGGCAATTTGAAAAGCACAATACCAATTATGTACCCTTCACAAAAGAGTTAATTCACAAAGATTTTCTTTATTTAAACTAGAAAGTATTCAGATCAGATGCGGTCCTTAAAGGAATTTCCGCAGGTATAAATGGGGACAGAAATAATTTTGAAACCAATTGGCTGCCATGAATGTGCGACAATACGGCTTTATCGTCTCATTTTAATTGCAGAATTATGCGCACACATTACCTACAGAATCATTGATGGAACTCCATTTGATCCAGATATTTCTAGTTAATGTTAATCATTCTATATATTAGAATTTAGGCAAAGTTAACTAGCAAACTATATAAACGTTTTGAGACTAATGAATGAACCACGCAATGTCGGATTACAAGATATACACACAATATGAGTCATATGCCCTGCCGTGACCGTGAATAATTAACACGCGATGCGGTGTACTTATTTCCCCACTGATTCGTTGATTAACGCTTGGATAGAAAGACATGCAAGAAACTTGGTCCGGAAATTCATCTCGTCTTTCATTTTCAGAAAACAAGTTTCTGAGAAAACACACGTTTCCATGCGATATATCTGTAATGTGCATTCGTTTTATAGGCTATTTCCTCTTTCACATGTGTTAAGGTGATGATATGATACTAATTTGTCCTGTATATCATTATTACTTGCAACATACATGTGCAAAACAGATTTCATTGATGCCAAAAACTATAGAATTTATTACACTAACTCATTTATCGTAGGTAAGGATGTGAATGACTGTGAATCATGTGAGGCAAGTCTGCAGAAGGAAGCAGTAAAGGTAGTTTTTCTAAGGAATTTTTGTCCCGATTTATCCATTCAACTATTTAAATGTCCGCATTATTTCCTATTCCACGTCTCGAAGTGCAGTGTCCCAAGTTGATAACAAATTTGACCTTCTGGAGTACCGAATGCACCTACGAACTTCAAGTATAAATAGGCCAAACTATGTCTCTCCTTCAGCACACTCACAGATTGACTTCTTTCGCTTTTAAAGTTTCCAGTTAACTATATTTTATTCGTAGACTACGTCGTCGAATATTCTAGTAGCGTTTGTAGTGAATTGCTTGTGACAATTAGTTCGAAAAGAGAGTCATGGTTCCTCTATCTCTCTTCTGTTTTTCTGCTTTCACTTGGTCGGCGTCAAGTGGAGCGTCTGTTGTCTACAATATTAATGCTTATACGGAAGAGTCGCCGACTAAAAGTATCGGTGGATTCGGATGGAAAGAAATCAATGGAATTCCGGAGGCAGTTAGTCAAGAAGAACTAACTCCGAGGATTCTGAACGGGAAAGAAGCTTTGGTGGGGGATTTTCCTTGGATGGCTTCCATCCATGTGAAAAATCAGGGTCACAGTTGTGGAGGTTCCATAATCAGCCAGAAACATATTTTGACTGCTGCTCACTGCGTCCCTACAGAGTAAGTGCTAAGACGTATTTGGAATTATTCCAGTGCTGTACATGAATTATTTACAAACTATTATTTTTGAATTGTGTGGTTCTAGTGAGTCCATTCAGATGACAGTTCTTGTTGGAGTTCACTTCCAAGATGAATCTCTTCAGCCTCGAGCCCAACGAATTGCAGTAAATAAAGCGATTGAATACTCCAACTTCAGCTTGTTTCCCCTTGAGCATGACATTGCGATGTTAGTTCTTGAAAAGAAAATCGAATTGAACGATTACACGGCAATAATCAACCTGCCATCGGAGGAATATTTGTACGGGGATGTGAATGTGTTTGCCACAGGATGGGGAAGAACTTATGGAGAAAAGCCTTACGAACAGACTCAAGAGGATACCAAAGGAGATCCCTCCACTGCCGCTTATACACCAGCGTATTCAGGTAATTATTGCGCTTAAAGCTGACGAGAGTCAAAGGTGAAGAAAAAATTATCACGCTAAGGATCGTTTGTGCTTTTGAATGTATTATATAGATGGGTACGATGTATCTCCAGTGTTGAAAGTGACTAATTTGACAATCTTCAACAATACGGAATGTGATAAAGTGTACAAAAAACATGTTGAGTTTACATTTGACGGCTACAAGATTTGTGCAGCTGCGTCTCGTCAGACAGGAGATGTGTTTCCGGGAGACACGACGCTGGGAGATAGCGGAGGCCCTTTATTCCTGAAAGAGAATGATAAGTGGGTCGTTGTCGGAATCACTTCCTCAGGTCATTCAGTCACAGGTCACCCGTTGCCCGGTGTTTACACAAGAGTCTCAGCGTACCTTGACTGGATTATAGATCAAATGAGCAATGTCTGAGCAGCTACTGTGAACGTTATGAAGAGTTTTGAAGTTATATTGAGTGCTATTTATATTATTCGAACTATGATTACTGGTCCCATGTTGTGACGCAGTGAAGTGTATTTTTACTTCGTATTTAATCGCATGACGTTTGTTACTTGCTAGCGAGTTCATCGTGAAGTTTTTAGAAGGTAAATAATGTTCAATCATGAGTTAAGCAATTTCGATTACAAGCATAAATGTATCAGGTTTTTACTGTTGGATCATGAAATAAAATTTTGGGGATTGAATTGTACTTGTGAACTAAAATTAACACAATCACTGTATTTGTTGCACAGAACCAAAAACCGCGCAAGAGTGAATTGGAAATTGGACGGTTAAAGTTAAACTGCACACTACGAACCTCCAGTTATACAAATAATATATTTTGTGGGCAATCATCATTATCAGGATTGGCACTTACCTCCTTACAATTCACAATCCTCAAATCAAACATTTCCTAGTGCATTTCACATTCATTCGGATTGTGAAGCCTAGCTTTTTCATTCTATAGCATTCAAATTATATACATCAAAGATTTTACACTTCACTACGATTGTTTGCATATTGGATGTACTTCGGATTAAAACAGATAGGACTTTTTCGTGGTGAACCCGATGCATAGTAATAAATTTCTGATAATTTTGTATGAGACCTTTGATTGAAAAATTATATACGATTTAAATCTTAATTGCAAGTTGAAACAACGTTCAACTGACAATGTAATGCCGTATTACGAGATGTACACAAGTTGTGTTACACCTTAGCTTTGAAATTTTTAAAATTAGATCAGGAAAAATGTGAAATGTTTTACGTTTTTAAAGTGTTTTTGAAAAATTCTCTTGCGTTGAGGAATTTGGTTTTTATTATTCCAATTTTGGACCTTTTGTAAAAATCGCTTTTATAATTTTTGTGTGTTCGAGAATTTCGAAAATTTGAGGAAAGTTCCATAAAAGGGGTTTACAGTTTTTGAACATTTCAAGGGGAAAATAACATTTAAGCAGCCAAAATGTTGAAATTTCTGAAGCATACAAAAATCTAAAAAGCGATTGTTATAAAAAGTCCGAAATCGGAATAAAACCAAAATTCCTCAACACAAGAGAATTTTACAAGGACACGTAAAAAATGAAACATTTTCCCTGATTTCTCAGCCCATACTAGGCATTGAGAGCCAAAATTTCCAAGTTAAGGTATAACAAAACGTATGTGCATCTTGTAATTGAGAAAAACGATTATATATGCCTGGACAACCTGTTTAACAATTTTTTATTTTAGAAAGTCCTGAATTTTTTTTATTTTCTTCATCTTTCTATTCGCAAAGTTGCTTCCACGCTGAAAGTTTAAAACGAGACTTTATTAAAGTGGCAGAATAAAAAAGTTATTTTCATCATGTCTGAGTTGTCACTTACCTACATTATTATTTTTTCCGAATACAAAAATATTGTGGAAACACTCTAGGGATTTCCGTTCAAATGGAATTTAAAAACTAAACCACTCACCACATCATCAACCTCTATCTTTCCTTATTGGGTCACCTGGGCTTTTGTTGCATTCTACACTGCCTATTTCGCTATTTTCGCGATTTTGTGTCCGATAAAAGAAGAAAAGTCTTTAACTTACACTCTTTATTCTACACTGATCCCTTGTACGGCTCATTTACTGGCAGCCTCTGCAATGACTTTCTGGCCGAGAACTACAATATCAACTTTCAGTGGATCGCTACGGTATTTGGATTTCATAGAAGGTACGGTTTTAACCTGAATTGTGAAGATTATCTGCTCTAAACTGACTTCCGTGTTGAAATGTGTTTCAGGGCAGTTCATGAAGAACGCTGGAGGTTGCAAATTGTTTCTGGAAAAACATTGCGCACATTTACTGTGTTTGCGAATTTCCTCGAACGTTGTTCCTCTTCTATCTGTGGTTTTCATAATTTATCCTGACATTGTAATTAACCCGTATTCTGCGATATCTAAACCAAAATCTGTGATTTTGATTGTTTTGTATCAATGCGTTTCTTTAGTGTGCAGTTTGTATTTATTTTACTGTCTTTACTGTAGCTACATGCGTAATTTTGTGTTCTCACTTGCTTAGTTGTGCTTTAATTATTTACCCTCTTACGAAAGAGTTGATTTACAAAGAGACGTTTACTGTGAAAAGCAATAGAAAGTATTCTGATGAGATTAGGTCCTCAAAAGAATTTCCATTGGTGCACAGAGGCACACAGATAGTTGTAAAACGCTGGATGGATGTTTACGCCGCGGTATTGATTCCAATGCAAACCGTGTGTGGGACGTCGGGGGTAATTACTTATCACGTGCTGCTTCGTCGCAGTTGAGATATGGACGTATTTACAATACTCCTGGTATTTGTGATTGGCTCGACATTACAGATTTTTTAATTCCTTTTACTTCTCATGTCAGGATTGTTTTCCGCAAGAAGCGCAGCTGCAATTAAATCTTGGAAAAACATCAAAATGGAAAGTGGTTTAGAATTAAAATACAACAGGCGGTTTCGTAAGTCTTGCAAACCTCTTACAGTTGGCTTAGTTGGTTTGTATACTATGAAGAGATTAACAGCTCTTAAGTATCTTTATGGTCTATCCAGAAGTATTTTCAGAACATTAGTAGGTTTTGAAAAAAAATGAATTGATCGATTTTGGAGCAAGATACTTTTGAAATCTATTTTGGTAGAGAAAATAGAATCTACATTGAATAGATAATGAATAACGTAGGATTATATGACCATTGACAGTTAAATAAAATCCTTAAAGAGTATTGTAAAGTTGCAAAATCACTGCACTGGTAGTGTTGTGTGTTGGAATCATTTTCGTTGGAAAAGTTTTTGTTTGTGTTTATTTATTCCAATTACGAACTTTTGACCAAACTTCCTTGAAAAATGTTTTTCTGCAATACAATCCGAATAATCGCCAATTTCATGTTTGCATAAAATAAGTAGCTATCCATTCATACCTTGATCTGTCACCTTTTGTATATTATGTAACTATAATTGCGTTTAAAACAACATGTTACGTTTAACGTTTAGTAAATTCCTTGTAATTGGAGATTTATGCACACATATTACCTTGAGATTCGCCAACGAAATGTAGCTTCATGCAACTATTTCTGATTAATCATAATTATTACTACAGATAATTAATGGTGAGTAATATTTTAATTGAAGCTGTGATGAGAGTTGTGAGTTGTGAGAGAAATAAACGAACCCAACAACTCTGAGTTTGTTAGCTAGACACTGAACAGGAAAGAAGCCCCAGCCATGACTGTGAATAATAATAAAATTACGAAACATTATGGCACGCGCTTTCGTGTATTTAATACAGTTTTGTTCTGACCCGCTTTGGAAGTCTTTGTAGCAGAATAGCGTTTACTGGAGTTTAATGGGGATTCATTTAAAATTCGAGTAATCTTTGGATAAACATAAAATCACAAGAATTTAGGGATGCACAGACAACAGAGTATTTTTTCATCGGGAGATTCAAATTTCGTTTGTCTTATTTATAATGCTAAATTATTGCCAAGTCGAGCCGAATTAAAAGAAGCGTCTGTTAAAATATATCAATATAATTCGGCTTAGAAGATAATAAACGAACCTTAATCAAGCTTTTTACATTCGGTAGCAATTCTTAGAAAGACGCAAGAAAGATTTTTTTTCCGGAAGCTCATCCCTACCTCTCGAGTCAGATTAGGAGAAACTCCTGCAAAACGCACTATTCATACATTATATTATAAACGTATCCATTAATTCCTATTTAGTTTGCGTTCAGATGCAATACAGATCTGTTGGTGAATAAAAGAATTTATAACACGACCATGTCAACTTTATAGGGATGTGATTGACTATGAATGTGAGGTGAAGTGCAGAATTAATCTTAGTGTCGATTCTGAAGTTCTGTCAAAAGCAGTAAGAATTTCGGTCAATTTGGACAAAATATATTGGGAATGAACCCAGTTTTTAGCCCCGTCAATTTGGGCTTATAAGATTAGTTTGATGACCGTCCGTCCCGAAGTTAATGCGATAAATCAAGGACCGGTGAATATATTGGGCTGAAAATATGTACGCAGGTATACCGTTTAAAAGGAAAGGTCGTATCAAATTTTTGGGCCAATCAGTGACCTCGGTGACCGGTGGAGGTCAAAATGGTTCGAATCGATAGACCTTTCGTTTCCAATCTACCAATAAGGATAGTTTTACCAAGGAATTCAATCTTGGTTTTAGGGATGTAAAGTTAAGAGAAAAAGCAGTAAAAGTAATAGGCAGTAATAAAAAACGTTTTGATAATAAAGAACACACTACGCAATTTTGAGTCAGTTCACAAGACACAATACGAATATGTTGCTCTGTCATGACCGTGAGTACAGAAAACGTAGTAATATACTACGGCACACGCTTTCATGCATTGATTACCCTATTGACACACTTTTGAAGACCTCGTATGGCATATTGAGTGTTAACTTGTAATTTTTATGAAAAATTCGTTGAGGTTTTTAGATTTGAAAGTGTGCTCATCAGAATAAAATGAAGGTGGCATTTTTTGCATCTCTTCGTATGTGATACAGTTTTTAATTTAACCAAACGGTTAGATTTTAGCAATTTAAATTAAACAAATACAATTTAACTGACACTGATAAACCATTAAGAGAGCCTCTAGCCTCAAGCAAGGTATTACATATCACAACATGGAGTCACAAGCTCAAAGACATGCTGCAAAGAAGATTATCCCGGAAGCATATTTTATCCTCTAATGTCGGATTCTGAGAAGTTTTCTGGGAAACAATGTACACCATCCCATCTTCCCCGCCTTCCCGTAATAAATGTTAACTGCAACATTAGTTAGACATCCTTCTTGATGTGCGTGGGTCGGGATAATTGCTTTTGGAGATCATTAATGCTTGCAACATACACATGTGAATGCAGATCTACTGATGCCTAAATGTAATAGAATTCATTATCAATAACTGCGAATAAGTAATCGTAGGTAGAGATGCAGATGACTACGAATCATGTGCGAACTCTGTATTATTTACTGAAACAGCTTAAAAATCGAAGGTTATTTTAGGTGGAATTTTTGTCACCATTACTCACACGGATTGCACAATTGAAATGTGTGCATTATTTTCCATTCTGCGCCTCGCGATGCAATGTCAAGCCAAATGATATCACAGTGACCTTGGGTAATGCCAAAGTATAAATAGGCCAACCGTTGGTACCCAATTTATTACAGTCACATTTTAGCTTCTGTTAGCTTGTGAAGCTTTAGAAGTCTTCAGTTAACCATTTTCTGACTCGCAGACGCACAACGTCTGACAACTTAAGACCACTTTGTAGCCAATTTCTTGTGACAATAAGTTCAATAAGAGAATCATGGTTCCTCTATCTCTCTTCTGTTTTTCTGCTTTCACTTGGTCGGCGTCAAGTGGAGCGTCTGTTGTCCACAATATTAATGCTTATACGGAAGAGTCACCGACGAAAAGTAAGGGTGGATTTGTATGGAAGGAATCCAGTCGAGTTCCAAGGGCAGTTGGTAAACAGGAAAGAACTCCGAAGATTCTCAACGGGGAAGAAGCTTTGGTGGGAGAGTTTCCTTGGATGGCTTCCATCCATGTGAACAATCAGGGTCACCATTGTGGTGGTTCCATAATCAGCCGGAGACATATTTTGACTGCTGCTCACTGCCTAAGTGAAGTCCGTGAAGAGTAAGTACACAAGAGCTTTTGCAATTATTCTAGTGTTGTACATGAATAATTTACTAACTGTAAGTTTTGAATTCGGGGTTCTAGTGAGTTGCGTCAATTGACAGTTCTTGTTGGAGGACACTTCCAAAATGAATCTCTTGAGCCTCGAGCCCAAAGGATTACAGTGAACAAATCGATTAAATACTTCGACTTCTCCGTATTTCCTCTTAAGCATGACATTGCGATTTTAGTTCTCGAAAAGGAAATTGAATTGAACAATTACACGGCAATAATCAACCTGCCATCAAGGGAATATTTGTATGGGAATGTTGATGCAAAGGCTGCAGGATGGGGAAAAACTTGGGGAGACTGGCCTTACCAACACATTCCCCAGAATTATAAAGGACCTCCAAGAACTACTCCTACACCAGATAACTCAGGTAATTATTGTGACTCAAAACAGTCCAGTGTCAAAGGTCAAGAAAGAATTTTCATACTAAGCATGGTTTGTGCTTTTGGTATATGTTATAGATGGAAACCTTGTATCTCCGGTGTTGAAAGCGACCAATTTGATAATCTTCAGCAATACGAAATGCGATCACGAGTATGAAGGATGGGTTAACAACTATCGATTTAGCAACTACACGATGTGTGCAGGCGCGTCCTACCTGACGAGAGACCCACGCCCGGGAGACACGACGCAGGGAGACAGCGGAGGCCCTTTATTCCTAAAGGAAAATGAGAAGTGGGTTGTAGTCGGAATCACTTCCTCAGGTCATAAAACTTCAAAACCGTTGCCCGGTGTTTACACAAGAGTCTCCGCGTACCTTCCCTGGATTAAAGTACAAATGAACATAAACTGAGACGCTGATGGAAGGATTCTGAGTTAGTTCCCGTGCAACGTACATTGTCACAATGATACAGTTAACATAAGATGTAAATTATGTTTTCAATGTTTTACCGAACTGGTCTCAAAACGGTTGAAGTAAATTAATGCTTATTTAATTATCGATGTTGGTTGATTTTTTATTCTTTAAGATATCCGATTCATACTTTTCTTCTGCCCAGAAATCAGTAAATATTTGCTATAACAAGATAAAAAAATAAGCAAACGTAAGGTGCAAAAGTAAGTTCTGTGCAAAATCCCACCGCAATGCATGTCAAAATAAATACAATAATTTTCGGATTCATAAAAAAACCTTTGTTGTTTGTGACGTGAGATATTCGGGCTTTTCCGGTTCTTCAACCTGAAATCAAATTGCAATGATTGAATTGAACGTCCACATAGTTCTTGAACACAAATCTTACAGGCCACTTGTAGCATACTATGAAGTTTAAGGTGAGCAAAACCCAAAGCTTTTAAAAGTTTGACGTGTAATCTTTCAAAATGGAATCTTTGCTGTGATAGTCAATTAAATATCCACTCAGGAGTGAAAATGCTCCCAATCCGATAGCACCCCATTGTCTTTGCTCTCCGTAGAGATGAAATTATTCTCAAGATGAGATAAAAGTTCGATTGCCGTTGTTTTATTTCGAATTCCGGCTTTGAATGACTTAATGAACTTACCTAGTGTCTGAAAGGTCAAGATATCACATACAGAATTCACCACAGTGAAAGCAATCCAACAGGCGATTATGAGAGTAAAATATAACCAAAATATCCTCGACTTATAGAACTCTTCCTGATCAACAATTAGTTTCAGCATTTCAAACTTCCTGTTGAAATCTGGACTTTCGTAGCAGTCAATCCGACAGATGAGAAGCCTGGAGGAGTTCTTTCCACAGGAAAGATTTGATTTGATTTGATTATCTTTATTAAAGTGTCATTTCCAGTTCAATTACGAAAATTCATCTTCCGCAGGTGACACTATAAGGATAAACGCCTATATTTGAGCTAAACTAAAACATCTATCTAATAATTATAATATAGTATTAGTAAGTAGCATTAATTTCAAAATACATAAAGCCATCATTTGGTTTTTTTTATCCAGTCAAGGATCAATACCTTGAATTTAGAGTAACCTAGTCCATCATACTCCCAATCCTTTAGAAGTTGATTCCAGATGTGACTACATCTATACAATATACAAGAACGAGCGTTTAAAAGTTTGGGAGTTGTGACATGCTACAGTAGCTAGTGGTAAATTCCTATTTTTCAAAGAGTTAACAGTAAAATTAGACTTATCTAAGGCAAATAGTTGGAAAGCCATCTTAAGTGTTACGTAAGAAACTCTTTCATGTACGCTCAGAAAGTTACATTTGTCATAAAGAGTAATCACTAATTGTAAGTCAATAATATAATAACATCAAATTTCCTCAGTTTTCTGTAAACGGAGGGTAAGATATATGATATCAGTAGAGAGTCAATTTTCTTTTGTATTTGACATAATTTGGTTTTATTAACCGTCAGAGAGAATCTGCGTGATACGTCAGATCGTTATTTTGGAGTATGCGAATAATTTGAGAGTTCAAGGGATAAAATGTAGTGTGTCTGCGTGATGACAGGATTTTTGTTGAGGTTGAGATCTATGGATATAAAAACTGAAGTTAACAATTCCTGATTTGTGCAGAACTGACTTTTATTGGTTGGTTTAGATTAAGTTTCACAAAATGTTAGAAGCAAACTGTCTATCTTAGAATTGGAATAAAGCATTCGTCCTTTTAGTATTTTTCAGATATGTATGCACATAAATTACTTACCGGTTCATGGATTGAACGCAAATCAATTAGATTATTTTTGGAATAGAATCACTAAAATAATGCTAGCTTAAAATAATATCCTGGTAATAAACGTTTTGATAATAAACGCACTACGCAATTTTGAATCAGTTTGCAAGACACAACGCGAATGTTTCTTTACGTATTAATATATCACGGCGCGCGCTTTCATGTATAAATTACCTTATTTACACGATTTTGAAGACCTTGGGTGGCATATTCAGTGTTAACTTGTAATTGTTGTAAAACATTGTTGAGGTTTTTAGATTTTAAAGTGAGCAAATCAGCATAAAATGAAGGTGCTATTTTTTATCATGAAATTTCTTCACGGTAAATTCGATTCATATTGCACAGAGCAAACAAATTAGACAAACACAATTTAACTGACTGCTCATACTACATTTAGAGAGCCTTAGTTAGAAAGGCTTTACATATGGCAGCATAAAGTCACAAGCTCAAAGACACGCACCGTAGAAGAATATTCCGGAAGCTCATTTTATCCTCTAATGTCAGATTCTGAGAAATTTTCTGCGAAGAAATGTACTCCTTCCCGTAATAAAAGTTAACGTAACATTGGTTAGACTTCCTTCTTGATGTGTTCGGGTCGGGATAATTCCTTTTGGAGATCATTAATGCTTGCAACATACATCTGTCGCTGTGTAATGCAGATTCATTAATGCCTAAATGTAACAGAACTCATTGCCACTAACTGCCAATAGGTTATTGTGGGTAGAGATGACTATGAATCATGTGAAGCGAACTCTGTATTGTTTCCCCAAAATGCTTAAAAATCGAAGGTTATTTTAGGTGGAATTTTTGTCACCATTACTCACATGAATTGCATTATTGAAATGTGTGCATTATTCCCAATTCTGCGCCTCGCGATGCAATGTCAAGCCAAATGATATCACATGTGACCTTGGGTAATGCCAAAGTATAAATAGGCCAACCGTTGGTACTCAATTTATTACAGTCACATTTTAGCTTCATTCAGCTTGTGAAGCTTTAGAAGTCTTCAGTTAACCGTTTTCTGATTCGCAGACGCACGACGTCTGACAACTTAGACAACTTTGTAGCCAATTTCTTGTGACAATAAGTTCATTAAGAGAATCATGGTTCCGCTATCTCTCTTCTGTTTTTCTGCTTTCACTTGGTCGGCGTCAAGTGGAGCGTCAATTGTCGGCAATTTTAATGCTTACACGGAAGAGTCACCGACGAAAAGTATTGCGGGTGTCGGATTGAAGGAATCCAACCGAATTTCTAGGGCAGTTGGCGATAAGCGAAGAACTCCGAAGATTAACAACGGGAGAAAAGCTTTGGTGGGGGAGTTTCCTTGGATGGCTTCCATCCACTGGAACAAAAACGGTCACATGTGCGGAGGTTCCATAATCAGTCGCAAACATATTCTGACTGCTGCACACTGCCTACCAACCAAGTAAGTACTTAAGCAGTCTCTTCATAAATTCCTTGCTTGCTCTTAGTTCTGCAAGATTGAATGGAAACTAATTTTTCGATATCTTGCAGAGACGAACAAATGACAGTTCTTGTTGGAGGACACTTCCAGAATGAAACTCTTGAGCCTAGAGCTCAACGTATTACAGTGAAGAGAGCAATTAAATACTCCGACTACAACTCGACTTCTTATAAGCATGATATTGCGATTTTAGTTCTTGAAAAGAAAATCAAATTGAACAATTACACGGCAATAATCAACCTGCCATCGAGGGAATATTTGTACGGGAATGTCAATGCAAAGGCTGCAGGATGGGGGAAAACTTGGGGAAACCCACCTTTCGTACTGTATTATGCAAGCGATCCATCCACTGCTGCCCCTTCACCAGCTAATTCAGGTAATTTTTTTAATTGGAAACTGTCCAGTCTCAAAGATTAGGAAAAGTATTTTCATACTAAATGCGGATTGCTTTTATGTGTTAGAATTCTACGACGTATCACCAGTGTTGAAAGCAACTAATTTGACAATCTTCAACAACACTGAATGCAACGTGTGGCACAAAGAAACTATTAATTATGAACTCACAAATTACACGATGTGTGCTGGAGGGTCCTACCAGACGGGGGACGTAGTTCCGGGGGACACGACGCAGGGAGACAGCGGAGGCCCTTTATTCCTTAAGGAGAATGAGAAGTGGGTTGTAGTCGGAATCACTTCCTCAGGTCATCAAGGTTCAAAACCGTTGCCCGGTCTTTACACAAGAGTTTTCGCGCACCTTTACTGGATTATAGTACAAATGAACGAAGTCTGAGACGCTGAAGGAAGGATTATTAGTTAGTTCCAGTGCTATGATTAGTTTCATACTGATACAGTTAACATTACGTAAATATTTTATATTTTGTACAAAACTGGTTCAAGAACGGTTGACGTAAAATAATACTTTGTTAATCATCTATATCGATTGATTTTTATCTTTTCCGGTATCCAATTCATCTTTTTCGTCCATCTTTATGTCATTTTCTACGTTAAGAAAATCAAAAGAAGAAGGAAAAATTAGTACTTATTTCGGATCACAAAACATTAAGAATATGTAAGTTTGAGTGCATCGGTACAGTTCACTTAATCAAAATCAAATTGAATTTGTGATTACCTGAGATCTGAGACACTGGGGAAAAGTTTCGGGTGCGAAAGTACATGCCTACCAAATGATGCAGCAGGCAGAATGCCAGGGAAGCCAACCCAAATATTCTGAAAGCCATTCGTCCTGATAATACTTTGAAAAGGATTCCGCCCATAAGGCTTCCACCTCCAATGCCTTAAATAGAAGGACTTTTGGTTTTATAAATGCTTTCGACTTTCAATAAATTGTTGTTACATTCAGCTAACCAATTCCTTTGAATGCTGCTGAGACGAGTCCTTGAACTGTTGCTGCACTCCCGTCAGGACTCACAACATAGGCGTATGAGGCCATTGTGGACCAAAATATTCCGAAAGTTATTCCTTGGAACAATTCTACCGGAAGAATTGTCCAAGGATTGGTAAGAACGGAGTAAATAAGAAATCTGCAACCAAAAGCCCCAAGAACTAACGTCATGCAATGAGCGTGACCCAATTTGCGAATAAACCAACCTGAAAGTTTAAGACGAAAGATAATTTCATGTTTTTTTTACTTGAGTTAGTAAACACTTGATGAAGGAATTGGGAACATGGGAAGATTGAGGAACTTACCAGACAAATAAAAGAACGGAAGTTCCCCTCCAAAGCATTGCGTGAAGTTTATGAGTCCCTGTAGAACTTTGATCCATTTCTTCTGTTCACAGGAAGCCAGGGTTTCAACGTACCAAAATAGGAAATTCCATATTAGTCCTGTGCAAAATCCTACCGCAATGCATGCTAAAATAAAAACAAAGATTTTCGGATCCATAACCAATCCTATGATGTTCTTTGTGAGAGATTCGGGCTTTTCCTGCTCTTCAACCTGAAAGCAAATTACAGGTGATTAAAGTTGCAATAATTGAATTGAATGTCTACTGTTCTTGAATACAAACTCTTACAGGCCACATGTAGCATACAATCAAGTTTAAAGTGAGCAAGACCCAAAGCATGTAAAAGCTTGAGGTATAATCTTTCAAAATGGAATCTTTGCTGTGATAGTCAATTAAATATCCACTCAAGAGTGAAAATGCTCCCCATCCGATAGCACCCCATTGTCTTTGCTGTCCGTAGAGATGAGACTGGTCTCCTAAGACGAGATAAAAGTTTAATTATAGATGATTTATTTCGAATTTTGGTTTTTGAGGGATTTTTATATCTTACCCAAGGTCTGAAAGGTCAAGGTATCACCGACAGAATTCACCACAGTGAAAGCAATCCAACAGGCGATTATGAGAGTAAAGTATAACCAAAATATCGTCGACTTGTGGAACTCCTCGGCATCCACAATTAATTTCAGCATTTCAAACTTCCTGTTAAAGTCTGGACTTTCGTAGCAATCAATCCGACAGTTGGAAATCCTGGAAGAGTTTTTTCCACAGGAATAATCTGCACGATACGCAAGATCGTCATCTTGGACTATGTAAATGTTTTGCGAGTCCACGCGATAAAATGTAGTTCCTACGTGTTGTTCCTGGCTAATGGGATTTGTGTTCAGGTTAAGATCTATCGAAATAGAAACTGAAGTTTGCAATTCCTGATTTGTGCAGAACTGACTTTTATTGGTTGGTGTGAAGTAAGTTTCACAAAATGTTTCCTTTTCATGTGGATCCAAAATGCAGAGAAGAGTACAACTTTCGTGATTGGTTAATGTAGATGATAAGTTGCTATCTTGTTCAGTAGTTAATATTGTTTGTTCGTTAGAGTTACATGGACTTTGAGCATAATTCGATTTGGAAGCAACGTATGGCACATAAGATTCATTTGTATTGAAATTCGTGCATTCCAATGCCACAGGCCTTGTAATTTGAGTTTGAGGAAG
>JAQGAC010000815.1:0-18664 GCA_034696585.1 Isotomurus maculatus
GGATCGTATTGATCGTGTATTTGTCGGTTACACCTCTGCTTTTTAATTTCCAGCCCCGGGGCCAACTTCCCATCAATTTCCCATCAATCAACTTTACACGAAGATCAATCGTGCTTTACACACGCGTGATTACTACACGCAGTTTCATCATGGTTTACTTATATGTGTCTTCCTTACAAAACCCATGTGTCTCAACCGCCGAAGTTTGATTGTTGAAGTGCATGCCGTCACTACAAAAGAGTTTATTCGAGAAGGAATTCAGGACACTGTGGCGAAGAAACAGAAGACCGCTGACTGGGACGACAGGGCGACCATCGACAACCTGTCAGACTCGAAACCAGAAGAATAGGAGCAATCAGAAGACATTTCCGACACCAACGTAACCATACCATAAGACTAGGACGACGAGAAGGACAGAGAGTGGGAAGCCCCCATGATCGATAACCACAACTTCAAGGGCGAGTGGAAACTGCAAACTTAAACAGGTAGCACGTATTTGCTTTGGGAGCGTTTTGGCAGCATATTTATTAATTTGGATGATGATGAAATACAACCAGCGTACAAGGGAGCGTGGATCCACCCAGAGATCGACAACCCCGAGTACAAGTCCGACTCTGAGATTCACCGGTACATCGCCATCGGTGGATTCGGATTCGACCTCTGGCAGGTCAAATCATCACTGGGTACCATCTTCGACAACATCCTTATCACCGAAGATCTCAACGAAGCCAAAAAGGACCAAGACCGAATTAACTCACTCACTGTAAGATAACCTCGATTAAATACTTTTTAAGAACCGCTTGAACACCGAGTAACCAATTTCTTTTGATTGTAATTAGGAAGGGAAGAAGAAGACGAAGGAGGCTCAGGACGTGGAGAAGAAGATAGGTCTGAGGAGGAGAGCAAGAAGAAGGCGGAGGACGACAACGGCAACGATAGCGATAAGGCTGGCGCGACCCTTAAGAGGAATTGTAGTTTGGAAAAAATACAACTCCATTTGATATTACACGTGTGTTCCTTGATGTACTTTACTGCATAAAACATTAATGAAACCGCACGTTAAGCATACGGATATTGTAATGCATTTAGCAGTGTAGCACATCAATGAATACGCATGTTTTACATGCTGAAACTATAAACTTTCAATGCATTGAAAAAGCGATGATTGCTCGTGTAGCTTACTGCAATGCATAGTGCACCACAATCAATCACCAATGAAACTGCGTGTAGTTTTCTGACGTTTTCGCGTGTAAAATTTGTCCATTTCGATACAGTTACATTGGAAAGCGTGTATCGTGTATTACTCGCAGTTTACTCGGTCTTGTGCGGACTGGGGTAGCAAAGTTGGAATTGGGATTTTTTTGTCGAAGTATATCAGTAGATAAGCTAGTGTTTTTAAGACACGTAAAACATATATTCAACGGTATTTCTTTGCGTAATTTCACGATCTACCTATAGGAAATAAAGTTAACAAATTGAAGAACTAAGATAATTTTTTTTGAATATTTCGACACATTGAACGACTGCATGTATTACTATATAAGGCAAAGCATAGGTTCCCTGTCTGTCATTTATATTAATCATTTTAGTCCATAAATGAGGCTACTTGAATCCACGGGAAGCACTATCTTCTTTTCGCTGGTTGTGTTTCGTCAAGTTCGCCTTCTGAAACATCTGTAGAGTCCCAGTCAACTCTAGTCGACGAGAGATTAGCAGTCATTTTAATAAAATCGGAACAAACAAAATAATCAAAATATGACAAAACAAGAAAGTCAGTTGTGATTAAATATTTTTCAATACGCGCGTAAAGGGCTAGGGGTAATACGAGAACTCAGGCATGTTTCATCGACACAAAATTAGTCCACTATTGTAGAATATTTAATGAAAGTCGATAAGTAGTTTAGCAGATGTTTGTATTAAATAAAGTGCTAAAGATTATTAAATATGGAGAAGAAAATCAGTGTTGACGTTTTTCAGTAGTACTGGTGACATTTTTCATGAATTTAGGTGACGCGTTAAATATATGTTTTTTTACTTTGCATTACATCATACGGATTATTCAGAACAGAGTAAGGATTGTTGTTTCAGAGATACATTGTGACGGTTAAAGCAAAATCTTTCGTGTTTTTTGGAACGCATCTGAGTCAGTTTAAATATTACGCAGACTGTGTGGCCAACCCAATGTACAATGTTATTTAGACAAACTCACTAATTTAATGTTCGGACTAGGTTCATTAGTGATGTATTCGACTTAACGGATCTCGGGCTTTAAAACAAATTATACACGATACTGTGTTCGAAGATTGTGTTGCATTAAAAAATCAGAATATGTTTGAGGCTGCCAAGAGTTTCGGCACAAATACATTTCGGATTATGAGATTAGAAACAAAACATTATTTCGTCCTTTTAAGAGTCCATGTTAATATCCTCACCTAAGATGCGCTTTGTCTCCGGAATCAGTTGTAGAATAATTGTTAGGGTACCGATGTCTGTGTGACAAGAGAGTAAAATATGTTTTACAAGAATTGTTAAGGTACTTATATCTGTGTGACAAGAGAGTAAAATATGTTTTACAAGAATTGTTAAGGTACGGATGTCTGTGTGACAAGAGAGTAAAATACGCTTTAAAAGAATTGTTAAGGTACGGATGTCTGTGTGACAAGAGAGTAAAATACGTTTTACAAGAATTGTTAAGGTACCGATGTCTGTGTGACAAGAGGTTCAAAGTGTCTCAGAAGAATATGTATACAATTGAGCGGTTTGGCCAAAAAAGGTGTACACACGTGTGAAAGCTAGCAACTCACAAAACCGGTCTGTACGTAAATGCTTATAAAACTTCGTAGCTTAATATGAGTCGAAATTAATTCATGCTTATGGGAGAGGGAGCACAAAGTTAACTTGATCATAAATGATTTTTTTCAGGATTTCACTATGTAGACAATGCCTTTTTTGAAAAGGGGATTTTTTTTCAATACTTTTATCTTTATCTCTCCTCCTTACCAACCAGTATTTAAGTCACAATCAGAAGCTGGTTGTGAGCGGACTTGAGAGAACTCAATATGAGTTACTTTAGTTATCTAGATATACAAATTTTACTAGAGAAATTTAAATCGGTAAAACAAAAGATTCCCGAGTTAGACAAACTGTCAGATTATTTTAACAGTGATTAAATATTAAAAGACAGGGAATGGGAGTTGTTGATTGGGTGCAGTAGATTCGAAAAGCAGATAATAGTTAGAGGATACTTCCAAGGGAGTTTCCCAAAGCTAGCCAGCATCCTTGGAAGGGGAACATTTATCTTTTGCCTCCTTCCCCAGTTATCAAGTCTAACAATGCATTCAAAGGTTGGAGAAGTACTTTTAAAATAATCTGCAACCCCAATATTGACACAATCGATAAATATGAAGAAGTCCCTATTGATTTTAAGAATTACTACGAGGAATCAATCTTTCTTAGTACTAATCCTTCGGTAGTACATTACATGAGCCAAAGGAATATTTCCTCTGGGCTATTACTAGTAGACGATTCTTGGAATCAGGCCTTGAATGAAATTATAGCGGAGGATCCTTTTAGAAGGGGTTATGATTCTCAAGATTCCGAGTTGTTAATTTTGGAAATCCTTGCTAAAAATACAGCTTGGATCAACGATGGAGGTTTAATGGGCTTTCGGGCCTTAATTGAACTATTTATTAGGGGTTACTCTGCCTTGCCGATTATTTCTGCTGAGACCACATTCAACCATACAAGAAAGCTAAATGTTGTACCTTGGTCGGGATTAATCTCTTTCCCTCTAAAACGTACCATATGATGGTTGGAGAGTATAACAGTTTAGGCTTAATAACTCAAGAATTCTCCCATTCAGTAAGCACTCAGACAGATAATACATCTGACTTGGCAACACGATCAGTAGTGAAAGAACCAAAAACTAACATGAGACTAGTTGACAAGTATGACTAAGAACAGACGAGAAATACGAAGAGCTTACAGCCGAATTTATTTCAATTTTACCAAATTGTAAGATAATTAATCATTAGCCTATGGAGAATTTAAGTCCCCATCAAGAAAAAAGGTTTCAGTTTCAATTAATTTTACAAAAGTATTGATTTAAAAATATATCCACGTAATCAGTTTTTTGTGTGTGTAACGGGTATCCATAGAATTCCTATGGGGAATAAAAGTCATCTAAGGGAGTAGACTGAGTTGTGGTGGTTAGCAAACGCCGATAAATTGTGGCCGACAGATAGTCTAAGAAGTTAGAGTACGGAAGTGAAGCAGCAGCTAGGGGAATTAGTAAAAGTAAAAAAATAAAATGAGTGTAGATTGATTTCAGTGATACATTGTCCGTATTAATCCTAAAATACCTTCAGAGCAAATCAAGTTCCCATACGAGTAGAGCAAGTAGACGTGAGGGTCGTCACACATCACGAAAAAACAAGCAAATGAACCGAAGAAAGGAATCCAGGAGTTTCCCGCATTTTCAAGAATACGGGAATTTTTATAATTATTCCTATCGCTTCCCTCTCCATCAGTCTGTCTTAACTCATTTCTCAGGGCCACAGGTACACGTCTTGGAGGGTTGACAACTGGAGTCACATCGGTGTCAATTTTTATATGGTATTCTCCTTCCAGTATACCCAGTCCATCGAACACGTCTCCGTACTTCTGAAGGGCATCATCCACTGTCAGACCACCAGCGCCCTGGCCAGTCTGCATCTCAGGATTAGGAGACCGACTCTGGCAATCCGATGCTGGTGGCGATGACTTTGATGTTTTTACCTTATCGCAGCTTAGGATACGGAGTAAACCCAACTCTCACGTCTTAAGACTCAGCAGTGGGAGCACCCACTTTACCAATTCGGAAACTAACATTCCTTACCTCCCCATTGACCTTCACCTGAAGCTTGCAATCTCCTAGGCTTGGGAAGGTCTTTCTTCCATGTGTCTTACTGTACGTGTCCTTCTTCATGTCTAATCTTGTGCCCGTCTTGTCGCCTGTTCCACGTACTATTTCCATGGGAGGATTAACAATGCTGCTCAATTGTCGATGACGATTTGCACTTTTCCACCATTTTCTGTGAATTTCAATATCTTCATCGACATCTTCTGTCGTCTTGATGTGACGTTGAAGGCGGTGACTTCTACTGTCGATGCAGTTTCATTCCTCCCACTTCCTTTACACTTAACTCCGAAGTGATTCTTCTTGTTGCACTTCCGGCACTACTTTCCGTACGCAGGACATGCTTCCTTTTTCCTTTCGTGGTCTCGTCCACAGATCGGACAGCAATTCCTTTGCTGTACTCCTTTGTCTTCTCTGAAGTCTTCCTTGTGTCACGTCTCTTGAACTTCTGGTTCACTTCTGACGTCTATGACTCTCCCTGGATCGTCTTCATGTGCGTGTGCGCCATTTCCGTGGCACGTACAACGTTAATTACGTGTCTTAAAGACGGATCCAGTTCTCCCAGGAGTCTCTACTCACTCGATCAACCCTCATATCTAGTACCAGTTGGTCACGGATCGTCCTTTCCTTGTCTGCAAAATTGCAGCCATCCGCCAACTTCCGTAGGTCTGTCACAAAGGCATCGATCGGCTCTCCTCCATCTTGTCTCCTGCAGCTGAATCTATATGTTTCGTGTAACACACATGCTTCAGTGACACAATATATCTCGAATTTCTGTAAAATTTTGTCTGTCTTCCTTGTCTCCTGTTGCCGTCTACGTAGAACAGATCAAAGGCCTCGTCTCTGATGACGGAAAGTAAAACTGCTACATGAACTTGTCCTGTTTTCGCTTTGCAGTCTGTAGCCACCTCGTAGTAGGTAAAGGCGATTATGAATCGCTTTCAATTTTCTCCAACATTCCCTTCCAGGAGACTCAGTTGACGAGGTAATGGCACTGATTGGACGGGAGACGTCATCACTGGCGTTTTGACTGGCGTCTCCTTCGGTGAATTCTTTCGTGACTTCTTCGGTGATGTCATTCACCTGGAAACACTTCTTGAGGAGTAAACAATAAACTCCAAAGAAACTTGTGGCTCGTTCACAAACCACCTTGCACAAATGTAAAAGTACGATGTGTCGTCGTAATAACAGGGCAGGTTGACACGAGTTAGACACACAAATACCTTCAGCTCTTTATTCATTACAACTACTATTACTCATGACAGGACGAGAGCTGGAGAGAGACTGGCTGTGTAGATAACTGGGAGTTTACACATCCTATCACAGAAAACGAATCTTCAAATCGTGTTCTTGTTGCTATGGATGCGCACACTTTTGGAATAGACATAAATTGTGCCTGGATATTTGTCATGTCTAACGATTGCCAAAGAGGTAATCAAAATCGGTCACATAGTTTGTGATTTATTAGTAGAGATGCATCATAAATTTTCCACAACCACATTTTTGACAACATGTCAATTTGGAAATTAAGAAAACTCCTTGAGTTCACAACGTATTTTGTTAATTTTTTTTGAATACGTAAAATCACTTACCGCAAGTTTTAAGAGCTCTACAGCTGTATACATTGTTAGCTCACTTAGCAACCGAAAAAACAAGACTTAAATGTTAATTTTTTGTTGCCAAGAACAGACAATTATGGAGAAATAAATAAGCATGTCTAGACAATGTCCATTATTTATGATAGCAAACGAGATCACCTCGATCGCTTTATTGGCTTTGAGCTGCAGCCTTACAAACAGTAACGACACGGGTGCGAATGCATAATAGGCTGAAATGAGGATGTCGAATTTATGCCTCACGTATGAATGCACCCAAATTTCTAACTTCTGAACGTATTGTAACAAGCGATAGGAATTCAAACAGGAGACACGAATTTTTAGCTAAGATTGGTTTATTTAAAAAAAAATTCATTCTGAGTTACACCTGTATTCTTTTGCCCGAATGCGAAATACGGGAATATTTTCATCGGATTCCTTTGATTTTGGTTTGACACAGTACAATGTTAGTTGTTCAAACTTTCCGTTGCATGTGGTTGTGTACACGAAATGTTTTTGAAACCTCGTATGCAGCTTAATATTTTCAATGCTTGAGGTATTAAGATTTATTTTGCTCTGATTAATCGATGTGTAAAATGAATCTTCGAGCTCTGGCCAAGATCCTTGTGCTCCAAATCCCGAACCACTAAGGCCCATCCACATATTGGCTTCCTTTGCCTCACTATATTGCACTCCTACGTCGATATCTACGATACAGGCTTCGCCAAACTTGCACAATTTGTGTCGGTATTCCCAAGAAAACATTGGCTCGCAGCTCAAACTAGGAGGAAAGATTATGCAACAAAGCATATTGAGCTTAAGAACACCCCATCTGTCATCTGAAATATTGAAGAAATAAAATGAGGCGTTATGAAATTAGCAGATGTTGGGTTGATTAAGAATATCTCTGTATCAATGTAATGTTGATTTCTTGACCGTGATGGGCTGGGGGAACAGGGGGTGGTCAGTGAGGGGGCTAAAAAATAATATCCGGTTTATGATCGATGCAAATCCAGGGTGTCAATTACGTTTAAAATTTTTCCCCTACAAAAGCTCCGTGCGAAGACAAAAAAAAACAGGGTGAGCGGTAGGGAAAGCCTTAAAAGCCTTTTTGAACCATGTAAGAAATTGTAGGACTTCTGGTGGCATACAGAAAAATCAGCTGGATAAAAAGTTCGAATCCGTATATGCATGCTGAATGGCTAGGTCGCTGAAAATTGCTAAACAGAATGTAGATGGGAATCCGACCATTTAAAAATAAATTCAGTGCCATTCTGACTCCAGGATTTTCATGGCTCATTTTCACGGCTCACAGAGTTCCAGCTTCACAGCTTCAGAAATCCTTCACTAATGCCTAAGGTTTACTTTCGCGCTGCTTAAGAGTTCCCTGAGGCCTGTCTAAGAGCAAAAGTTCCCACCGGCCTGCCTACGAGCTTCTATTTTTTAATTATATTTTGCTGTATCATAAATTTTAGCCCTGTAGGGTCACTTTTGCTACCAAATGCCTAAGAGTTCACTCAAGATTACCTAAGAGTTCTCCACAGGATTACCTGGGTTTTCCTGCACCCTTGCTTACAAGCTCAATTTAGCCCTCTTCAAGAGTTCAATCATCCTTACCCAAGACGCTAATAATTGCTTAAGGATTCCCTCATACTCGCCTATGGATTCCCTCATCCTTGTCTAAGGATTCCACCATACTTGTCTAAGGATTCCACCATACTTGTCTAAGGATTCCCCCATCCTTGTATAAGTAATCCACAATCCTTGCCTAAGGATTCCACCATCCTTGCCTAAAGATTCCACCATCCTTGCCTAAAGATTCCACCGTCCTTGCCTAAGGATTCCACCATCCTTGCCTAAGGAATCCCTCATCCTTGCCTAAGGAATCCCTCATTCTTGTTTAAGAATTCTCCCATACCTTTTCCATAACCACCGGCTCTTTGATCTCCTCATCGCTCACAATTAGTATCTGGATAAGCTGTCGTCGATTGCGAGCATACTGCTTTCCATTAATGCACACCTGATACGACCTTGAACTGCGTCTTCTGGTCGCAAGTACTTCAGTCCACGTCTCGTCTCCTGGCAGCTTCATCCTAATCTTGTCTCCTGCCGACCTCCAACTCTGATAAAGGCTGACTACCACTGTCAAAGATCAACTTCTGCTTCTCTTTGGCTTTCTTCAGCAGCTGCTTTACATTTGGCAACTTTTCAGGTTCAAGTAGTTTCCTTTCTGCTGGTAACTTGTCTCATGTTCTTCTCCCAAATAATCTTTGATTTGGACTGAGAGTATATCCGTTTGAGGATTATTGCGATTGTCCAGTAGCCTAATGTAGTCTTCCTTCCCCTCCAATGACTTTTTCATCAATGCTTTGCAATTGCCAACAGCTTTCTCGATCTTCCCGTTGCTCTGTAGGTGACGGGGGCTTGTCAACACTTGATTGAATTCGTTGAATTTTGCAGTCTTTGAACTCTTGACTCGCAAACTGTGTCCCATTATCATTAACGACCGTCTCTGGAATGCCGTAGCGACTAAACATCTTCTTCATAGCTCGGATCACCTGTTCGATTTCGGACTTGTCATGGAAGTAAGTGTCTCATACTCAAAATAATTAAAAAAATGACCCACAACTAATAAGTATTGTTGTTGATTCAATTCAAACAAATCTGCACTTACAACCTGCCATACTCTGTCCGGTACGTCAGATTGTTGTAGAGGCTTTTTTGGCTGCTCTTTTCTTAACTTCAGGCACTTAAGGCAGTGTAGTATATGTAGTGATCAAATCAGATGCAACAGTGAACAATCGCCAGCATCTCCTCCTCGATTTGGGCATACCTGGTCTCCCTTTTCGTGATTCCACGTGACGTGAAATACACCGGATGTCCGTCCTGTAATAGTACGCCTCCAAGTCCTGCTTCACTATCGTCACACTGAATGGTAACTTCCTTCTGCATATCATAGTATGCAAGAATAGGAGCATTTATCAATTTTGTCTTGACCTTAATGAATGCTTTCTGCATTTCAGATGTCCAGTTCCATTCTTGATCCTCCTCACATAGTTTCCTCATTGGCTTCGTCATCTCCAACAGCTTACTTGGGAACTTTGATAGGTACTGCACCATCTTGGATGGATTCCTCTTGCCACATTTATTGCAGTGTTTTTCATATGCTGGACATAACTCTTTCTCATATTTATGTTTGCCACCACAGAACTTACGTGCCTTGAAGTTATCCTTCTTTACGTGGTTCTGTGGCTTCTTCACAAACTTCTTTTTGAATGCGTTGCCCTCTCTTGATTCTTCTCCTTGAATCGTTCTTGAGTGTGTCTGAGCCATATCCGTTGCTCGGATGATTTCGATTACCTTACTAATTTTTGGGTCTAGATCCCTCATGTAACGAGAGACTGAAAGCATGAAGTATTCGCGTTATTAGAGGAATGTTGGAAGAAGAGAGAGGAGATAGTTGTCCTACAAGGATGTGTTAGTAAAAGGTTAAGTAGGTTAATTTGGTGACTGAACAGGTTAGTTAGGGATACTTAGGTTAGGTATTATTATGATACATAAAGAGAAGCATGAGCAGAATAAAAGGTCGAGCTACGACCATTTTTACAGCAACCACGAACCACGCTTCATGACAACCATTGCCTTCTCCTCAGCAAGCACGGGAATGCTCCTGAGGAGGTCTGACCGAATCATGGTATCTTCTGATACTATTCGGAGAATACGGAAGCTTCCAGGTAAAAGAAAAGGTTAGTCTGGTTCAAGACAACCAAAAGGTATGAGAAAGACTGATTATAAATTATTTGTCCGTAATCTAAAACACTTTATTTAGAATCTAGTTGAAGATTAGGATATCCATGTTTAGATTTATAGATAAAGGTTTAAAAATAGCATATAGCCAACTATATATATGTACAAGAGGATTTATGACTTGGGAATTGAATTCACCCAGGAAAAAGAAAACTCTTATAGCTTAGTCAACAATACAATAAATTGTTATAATAGAGTAATCACACTTAACAAGTTAATATGAGTGGTTCACAAAATATTTTGCGCGATGTACGGACTTGTTTGCTATTGCTTAAGGGAATTCTTGACATATTCGCAGATGTGTCATGCTAGCCCGACATTTCCAATGATAGTCCAGAATAAGGAATCAGAAGCCTATTGGTGGTGTCACATCACATATGTATTAAGGTGCGGTGTCTGTGTGACACGAGAGTAAATTATGTTTTTATAATAATTGTTAAGGTACCGATGTCTGTGTGACAAGGGAGTAAAATACGTCTTACAAGAATTGTTAAGGTACCGATGTCTGTGTGACAAGAGAGTAAAATACGTTTTTTCAGGATTCCACTACGTACACAATGCCTTTTTCAATACCTTTATCTTTATCTCTCCTCCTTACCAACCAGTATTTAAGTCACAATCAGAAGCTGGTTGCGAGCAGACTTGAGAGAACTCAATATGAGTTACTTTAGTTATCTAGATATACAAATTTTACTAGAGAAATTTAAATCGGTAAAACAAAAGATTCCCGAGTTAGACAAACTGTCGTATTATTTTAACAGTTATCAAATATTAAAAGACAGGGAATGGGAGTTGTTGATTGGGTGCAGTAGATTCGAAAAGGAGATAACAGTTAGAGGATACTTCCCAGGGAGTTTTTATAATGCTAGCCAGCATCCTTGGAAGGGTAACATTTATCTATTGCCTCCTACCCCAGTTATCATGTCTAACAATGCACTCAAAGGTTGGAGAAGTCCCAATCGATAAATATGAAGTCTCAATTGGTTTTAAGAATTACTACGAGGAATCAATCTTTCTTAGTACTAATCCTTCGGTAGTACATTACATGAGCCAAAGGAATATTTCCTCTGGGCTATTACTAGTAGACAATTATTGGAATCAGGCCTTGCATGAAATTAAAGCGGAGGATCATCTAGAAGAGGTGTTGATCCTCAAGATTCCGAATTGTTAATTTTGGAAATCCTTGCTAAAAATACAGCTTGGATCAACGATAGAGGTTTAATGGGCTTTCGAGATCCAATTGAACTATTTATTAGGGGTTACTCTGCCTTGCCGATTATTTCTGCTGAGACCACATTCAACCATACAGGAAAGCTAAATCTTGTACCTTGGTCGGGAATAATCTCCTTCCCTCTTTCTAAAACGTACCATATGGTGGTTGCAGAGTATTACAATTTAGGCTTAACATCTCAAGAATTCTCCAATTCAGTAAGCACACAGACCGATAATACATCTGACTTGGCAACACGATCAGTAGTGAAAGAACAAAAAACTAACATGAGACTAGTTGACAAGTATGACTAAGAACAGACGAGAAATACGAAGAGCTTACAGCCGAATTTATTTCAATTTTACCAAATTGTAAGATAATCAATCATTAGCCTATGGAGAATTTAAGTCCCCATCAAGAAAAAAGGTTTCAGTTTCAATTTAGTTTTACCCAAGTATTGATTTAAAAACATATCCACGTAATCAGTTTTTTGTGTGTGTAACGGCTATCCATAGAATTCCTATGGGGAATAAAAGTCATCTAAGGGAGCAGACTCAGTTGTGGTGGTTAGAAAACGCCGATAAATTGTGGCAAACAGATAGTCTAAGAAGTTAGAGTAAGGAAGTGCAGCAGCAGCTAGGGGAATTAGCCCTAAACATTTAGAAAATATATAAAGTGAGTGTAGATTGAGATCAGTGATACGTTGCCCGTATTTATCCTAAAATACCTTCAGAGCAACTCAAGTTCCCATACAAGTAGAGCAAGTAGACATAAGGGTCGTCACTTCATGAAAGAACAAGGAAATGAACCGAAGAAAGGAATCCAGGAGTTTCCCGCATTTTCCAGAATACGGGAATTTTACTAATTACTCCTATCGCTTCCCTCTCCATCAGTCTGTCCTTCAACTCATTTCTCAAGGCCACAGGTACACGTCTTGGAGGGTTGACAACTGGAGTCACATCGGTGTCAATTTTTATATGATATTCTCCTTCAAGTATACCCAGTCCATCGAACATGTCTCCGTACTTCTAGAGGATATCATCCACTGTCAGACCACCAGCGCCCTGGCCAATCTGCATCTCAGGATGAGGAGACCGACTCTGGCAATCCGATGCTGGTGGCGATGACTTTGATGTTTATACCTTATCCCAGCTTAGGATACGGAGTAAACCGAACTCTGACGTCTTAAGACTCAGCAGTGGGAGCACCCACTTTACCAATTAGGAAACTAACATTCCTTACCTCCCCATCGACCTTCACCTGAAGCCGTCTCCTAGGCTTGGGAAGGTCTTTCCTCCATGTGTCTTACTGTACGTGTCCTTCTTCTTGTCTAATCTTGTGCCCGTCTTGTCGCCTGTTCCACGTACTATTTCCATGGGAGGATTAACAATGCTGCTCAATTGTCGATGACGATTTGCACTTTTCCACCATTTTCTGTGAATTTCAATATCTTCATCGACATCACACATCATGAAAGAACAAGCAAATGAACCGAAGAAAGGAATCCAGGAATTTCCCGTATTTTCAAGAATACGGGGACGACACTCAGCCTTAACAGTCGCAGAAACCCCTTCCGGAAGGAGCAGGAACACGTTCCGGCCCTGATCCACACACTGCCTGCAAAAGGTCCGGATAAAGGAATTACCAGAAATCCACACGACTGAACCAGTGCATAGTGGAGGAAGTATCGCAGCTATAACGGCCAGGGATGAAAAGAAGACGAACTTCATTTCAGATTCTTGGTTGTTCTTTGTGGGGTGGAGACTAGAAGCTGAAGATTGGATTCAAAAGAAGTCTGGATTCAGGATGAAGACTCAGGCTTTGCTATGGTTCCTCCGACAGGTTTGGAATCAATGAGTGCCTTTTACTCTTTTATATCTCTCTCACTTTCAAAAAGATTCTGTGACAACGCAACCCATCTTCCCTTATCCGATGACCCATCGCACAATCCCAACGGAAATTGCAGCTTCATCAAAAATACGGGTTGCAATCTGGAATGAGCAAAGTCTATTTTGCATAAACAATTTTACCAATGTGTCCATCCGAACGAGGCTTGAAGTTGCAGGAGCAACTTTTGTCTTAACGAGAGGGAGAGTATGGAGGATTATCACACTAGAACTCTGCCTGACAGCCAACAGGATAGAACGGACTGACGAACCAGCCCGATGGAAACCCTCTTTTTGCAGTCAACCAACACAGCAGAAGTTATGAACGGACTCTGCTCAGCTACCATCGCAGAAACTGATTGCGCTCTAATTTTATGCATCAGGGGATTTTTCTAAAAGCAATGTTTGTTTAAGCATAAAACTGCTTCTGTTTTTCGATAATGAGGTTATGATGACTCTTGGTTAAATGATGAAACTTATTAAGAAATTAACTTAAGTTAGCTAAATATGATTATCTGATCTCGGATAAGGTCAGGATGAATTTCAGAGCAATTCTTTCTATAATGGGCATGTAACGAGAGTTAAAGCATGAAGTATTCGCGTGAGAAGAGTAATGTTGGAAGAGGAGAGAGGAGATAGTTGTCCTACAAGAATGTGTTTGTAATAGGTTAAGCAGGTTAATTAGATGACTGAACAGGTTAGTTACGGATACTTATAGGTATTATTATGATATATAAAGAGAAGCATGATCAGAATAAAAGGTCGAGCTACGACCATTCTTACAGCAACCACGAACTACGCTTCACTCAGCAATCGTTCTTGGACTCTCTTTATCAAGAATTCCTAGTTGTGAGATGACGGAGCCTCTAGCGTAGTGCGGCATTTTGTGAATGTAATTTGTTTGTAATGTGTGCGGCATGCCTCTGAGCATGCAACTTGCGTGAGTGGAGCCTAAGAGAACAGTCGCAATCCCTCTACGCTCAATAAAAGCGTGGGTATTCAGTAATCGGATAGTTTGCACCCATCGCTTATTCGCCCAAGTCACACGCACTCTAACACATATCGGTACCGTCGAGCAGGAATCGATCTGTTGGGTTCTGTTCCTGGACATCTTTTGGTGACCCCGACGTGATCTTCGATTTACTCGGCTGAGTTTGCCTTTTGTCCTTTGGAGGCGGTCAGTGTGCGAGACTTTGTTTTAGTCGGCTGATTGAGCTTTATCGTTTGCAGAGGAACTCAGTGTGCGAGAATTTGTGACTTTTGTGTACACCAAAATTGTAAATCGTTGACGACGACCGTAAACAAAGTCATCGCAGAGCTGGCGAAAGAAAATCCAGACAAACTATATTTGAGAGTTCGGCTGGAAAAGTTTCATGAGCTGAGCGAGACGTTTCAAGCACAAGACCAAGCAGTGCGACTAGATACGAGCTTGCAGAGTTAATTTGGATAAAGCTCTGTCAGCAGACGTTCCAGTTAGTTCAGCTGGGAGTACATACAGCGCGGCAACAGAGGAGAAGCGACAATACAAGTTACCCAAGATTAAACCGAAGACGTCTGATGGGGACGTGAAGAATTGGTTGTCCTTCTGGTCTCAGATCCAAAAGATTCACGATGATGAGGAATTCAATGACAGTGACAAGTTCCAGTACCTGGGCAAGAGCATGGAGGATGGAACTCGTTCGAAGAAGCCGGTGGAGAGCTATCCTCAAACAAGTGAGAACTATGCAAAGTTATTGGAGGCGCCTACAGATCGTTACGGTGATAGGACGCTCCTTGCAGAAGTCTACGTCAGGGAGCTGTTGAAATTTGTGAACACTAATCTCGGTAAAACCGCTTTATTATCTACTACATACGACGAGTTGGATTCCCATCTTAGGTCATTGGAGACACTAGGAGAGACTGCCAAACAAAGTGCGATATTCCTCTATCCTATGGTGGAGTCAAGCCTGCCCATAGAGATCATTAAAGTGTGGCAGCGCAGTTCGCTGTCAGGATATGGAGAGGAAGGAAAAGTTGGAGTTACTGCATCAGACCAATTAGAAAAACTGATGAAGCTCCTGCGCCAGGAAGTGAAAGGAGAGTAACGCCTATTCTACGTCATAGAACGAGTTTCCCAGGACAAGTCGAAGAAGAAATCGAACCTCAAGGAAAAGGTGGCACGGGAGAAGCACGAAGTTTTAACTGTCGCAGGACTCTTTGTATCAGACAAACGTTGTTTTTGTGAGAATGGACATGAATCGCGTGATTGCAGAAAAGCGCAAGGAATGACGCTTGAACAGAAAAACAGTGCTGTGTGGGATAAGAAACCCTGCTTCGTCTGCCTAAGGACAGGTCATTCATCGAAATACTGTAAGAGTCCATTCAAGCGCCCAATTTGTGGAACAAGACATGCCCTTTTGTTATGTCAAGAATTAACGTCCCAGAAGAAACAAGCTGAGAAAACGGAACAGTCTGTAGCTAACGATGCCGTAAGTAACGTGACTTCTAACCTGGCATGCTCAGCAGAAACTGTCCTTTAAAACAATGATGGTGACGGTGATTGGAACGAAAGGGAAGAAAGCCATCCGAGCAATCCTGGATGATGGTTCACAGCGTTCGTACATTTCTAACGACGTAGCTGAAGAAGTTGGATTACCAGTGTTAGGTCACGAAAGAATCCAGCACACTCTGTTCGGTGGTGTCCAGACCTCTACCAGCACATACCTGGGTTCACATGCAACACTTAGCAAACCAGATGGAACCGGACGTTTTGAATTAGAAGTTCTTGGAAAGAAAGAAATTTGCGGGGAATTACCACGTGTCCCGAAGGGTTCGTGGATGAGAAAGCTGAAGGAGAAGCACATCGCCATCACTGACGTAGGCGACGGTGCTCCCAAGATTGACCTTTTACTTGGTGCAAAGGACTTGCGAAACGAAACTACTGACGAGTCGTATGGAGCCAATTTCTGATGGACTCGTAGCTATTGAGACTACTTTGGGTTGGACACTGATAGGAGAAAGTCCAGCAAAGTGTAAGTCATTACTCACGAACGTGGTTGCTTTGAACGTCACATGTATGCAGGTTGCCGAGTCAAGTGTTGAAAAACTCTGGAACTTGGAGACCATTGGAATTCGCGATCCAGGGGAGAAAAGTCCAAAGAAGAAAGGGAGGAAGCTGTTGTGCGTCAATATTTCCTCAAAACGGTTACTTGCTCCGAAGACGGACGCTACCAAGTGTCACTTCCGTGGATTGACGGTTGTAAAGAACTTCCAGACAACAGATTAACTGAAGAAAAGTGGCTGGTTTCTACACTGGAAAAGCAACGAAACTTCTCTCACTGGAAACAAACGACGCATATGAAGAGGTCTTCACACGATGGCCGGAAGAAGGAATAATTGAAGAGATGCCTGAAGATAAAATTTACAAGTCAGCACATTATCTTCCTCATCATGCGGTACTGAAACCTCAAAGTCAATGAATGTCTGGAAAAGGGACCAAATTTACTTGACTTGTTACCCAATATCATACTTTGGTTCAGAATTGGAAGTGTATGCGTCATATCTGACATCCGGAGATTCTTTATTATGATCTATCTAAATGAAGAGGATAAAGATTACATGCGATTCCAGTGGTGGAAGGATAAAGAAACCAAGAAATATCGAGTATTTCGCCACGTGGCACTATGTGCCGGATCGCTTCAAAAAGTCCTGTAATTCCCTGAGCACTTTTTTCCGAATGTTTTTCCATATATATGTGTTAGGGTGCCCTTATAGGTCACGATTAGAATTTTTTAAGGTCAGGGGGTGCGTTTACGGAGTTAGGGTACCGGTGGACCCTCTTCTTCCTAACTTGGTAGACATGATCCTGTTGGTGCGTACATTAAATGCTGAAAATTTCTAAAGTCTAACTCTACCGCTTGTTTGGGTTTTTTGTGTCTGTTTTAGTCTATTTATTTGTTTAGACCCATGTTCCTAGGGTCGAAAGGCATACTTAGGGGTAAAATGGGGTGAATTTCTTGATTGGTATCGATTGGTAGGTGGCTCAGGTACAAGATAAAGTATGTGGCGACAATGATAAATCTTGGGAAGTGTACGACTTTTAGCATTCTGTAAATTGATGTTTTGTCCTCCAACCTCCCCTTGTTTCTTGTGTTCTCACTGAGTTTAAGACCCAACTCTGACAATGATTTATCAGGAAATGCATGATATTACATCTACTACATACCTGGTGAAAATAAAGTTTATTTTCGTATTAAAATCTCAGCATAAGGGAACATAAAATACTATACATATTCCATACTTGAACCGTCATCTTGGCACTTTTTCCCACTGTCTTTTCTTTTCCTTTCGCACACTCTAATCACTGTTCAATGGGTAATTTAAAAGTACTAAGTACACCTGGCTCCATGTAACGATATAAAGTTTAGTATAGACCGAGTGGATTCAGCTCCCAAATCATCTACTTTTTACTACTATAATGGTACGGAGTATACGTGTATTAAGGGTGTGTAAGATGAGGAGTTGTAGGCATAAACTCCAGGGATAGACTGAGTGATCATCGTCCTAAGACACAACTAGCTATTCTTTACTCTCATTTACATCAGCATGCAAATATCATGACATGCATGACACGCATATCAGGACATGCATGACACGCATATCAGGACATGCATGACTTGCCTAAGGAATCCATCATCCTTGCCCAAGGATGTTACCATCCTTGCCTAAGGAATCCCTCATCCTTGCCTAAGAATTCCCTCATCCTAGCCTAAGGATTCCCCCATCCTTGCCTAAGTATTCCCTCATCCTTCTAGGAGACCTACTCACTCAGTCATTAGCTGAGTTTGGTTTCTCCCAAAAGATTTCGGAGGCAACACACACAACCTCCAAATCACAGACTTTAATTGACCATGTATACAGTAATAATAAGGAATTTGTGAGACAAACTGGAGTTATTCACTCAGGTCTGTCCAACCACGACATTGTGTATCTTGTTAGAGGTAAAACTCGTAATCTATATTCCACAAAAACAATTCGGTACAGAAATGTCAAACACTTGGACTCTAAAAAGCTTGCTGAAGATATTCTGAATTTTCCGTGGTCAGTCATTTTTTCAACTAGTGATGATCCATCTGACATCACCCTAACATTTGAAAAAGCCCTAATTGATCTAATAAATTCGCATGCACCACTTGTTACACGGACAATAAAAGCAAAACCCTCTGCCTGGCTCACAGAAGATCTTCGTAAATTAATGCTCAAACGTGACCATCTGAAAAAACAGGCTAAA
>JAQGAC010000816.1:0-18658 GCA_034696585.1 Isotomurus maculatus
TCCGTAGTCGCCAGTCCTGAGCCCTGCGAATCCCCTCGTCGTCCTGAAGCGTCGCTAGCCTGAAGCGTCCCTCCTCCGGCCTCCACTCATACTCGACAAGATGCGGGTTCTTTCCCCCAGACGCAACGAAAGCTCATTTGTGACCTCGAGTAGAGGTTTGGAGGAGGAGGACGCAGGTGGAAGCTGCGTCGACCCCGCCTCTTCATAAGTGAGTCCCCTGAAGGTCCCACAAGGACCAGACGTTAGTGTTGGTGTGGGTTGCTAGGCAACCACACAATGGTTGCTATGGGGAGGTCATTTCCCCCACGCTCATCATCACCATCAGCGGTGGTGGTGGACGGTGACTCGGCATTTTAGGCGACGAAGTTAGCTGACGGACAGTGACCGGTAAGGTAGATGTTTTTTAATGGGCCGACATCCCATACTTACCGACATTAGCCGCCTATAGTACGCAGCCGTATTCAAAATTAGCCGACAACTCAATTTAATTCGAAATAGAATTAGCCGCAATTAAGAAACACACGAGTCGAATTTAGGACTAGTAGTTTAGTCGTTATTTATATAGTACAGCCGAACAGTCGTTAAGATTTAATTTGAAATTAAGTCGAAAGAAAAATACTGAGTATTTAGCCGCTATTATTTTAAGTATAGTGAAGTCGTATATGAAGTTCACAAATGCCGAAAAAATTATCAGTCGATGAGACAAGCCGATACAGATAGTGACGGACATTGATCAGTCGTGAATCCTGAATTCAATGATCCTCAGTCGTAAATGAGGGAGATTTCCCCAGATGTCATTATTCTGTTTAATTCCCGGGAGGAAGGAATAAGCCGCTAAGAGTTGTGTCTGTTTGTAGACAGTCGTTATCCGCTTACTTATGTTTCGCGATGCTTTCGATTCTGTTCAAGATCAAAGATTCCCCAGACGCTAAAATTTGAACCCGTAGTAGTCGAGATGTTGTGACGCCAGTGCATACTATCCGTTTGCGAGGCCATTGCAGTTGTTCGTTTTGTTAAGGAGCACCTGCGCTCAGTCGTATATAAAGGAGCACCTGCGCTCAGTTGTACTTAAAGGAGCACCTGCGCTCAGAAGCAGTTGCATTCCAAATGCCGAAAGAATAGACGCAGACGCTAACAGACTCCTGGATTCATGAGAAATCCAGTCGTTAAAATAATAGACGCTAAAGACGCCTGGATTTATGAGAAATCCAGTCGTTAAAAATATGACGCCTGATGCTTTGAAAAGATCAGTCGTTAATAAGGACGCTTGGCTAGTGGAAGCCAGTCGTTCATGAATAAAAAGTCGAAAATCCAAAAAAAATTATAATGCCGCTAAAGACGCCTGCTTTTTGAAAAGCCAGACGTTAATTTAAAAAAAATTGCCGCCAAAAGACGCTTCTGTTGAAGAGTCAGCCGTACATAAATAAAAAGTTGAAAATCATAAAAAAAAATTGCCGCTTAAGACGCCACTTTTAAAGAAGTTGGTCGTTACCTGACGCCTGGTTTAGTTAAAACCCAGTCGTTTAAAAATTAATTGTCTATAAAAGACAGCCGTACTGTTGTTCAATGAAGCTGCAGTTACGTGAACAGCCGAAAATAAAGATGAGGACAAAGAATTACTCAGATGTAAGACACATTGAATTTTTAATTCAGACGATTTTTGTTGAGTTACTGAGAGCACTCAAGTCGACAACTAATGCAGTCAAATCTTAAGCGAAAAGTCGTAGCAGAAGTTGAAGCTAATTGTCTTGCATTTTCGAGGAGCGATATAGCTAGTCGTTTATTGAATTTGGAAGAGAAGATAAATTTTTTTACAGACGCTATTTTGACCAAAAAGTCGCGATAATTTTTGCAAAGTCGTTATATGTACAAGTCGAGACCAAGAAAATTGGTAGACGTTAGTTTGTTTAGTTTCAGAGATCTATGCTGATTACCAGCCGACGACCGGATTGAATCTCGGGACGAGATGTTCCGAAAGACGGGCTTGTGAGGAGGATGGCTAGCCCTCAGGCTAGTGAGACGAGGAGATGGATGGTGGAGATGCACCATCATCTCCAGCGAGAGAACTCGGTTGGGAGTTGTGTTGGGATGTGGCCTCCTGCCACATCCTCCGGAGTATTGTCTTTGGGGGTGACCTTCAGTCACGTCCCCAGACGTCGGGGCCTTCTGCCCTTTGTAACTTGTCCCTGCCCTTCTTATTTATAAGTTTAAATAAAGTCCTAGTCCCTTCTAGTCTTACTGTCGTCGTGTGTGTCGTCCGTCATTGTGTCATAGTGTGTGTCGTGATCGTGTGAGTGTCGGGTGTCAGGTTAGGTCATATCGTCGTGAAGGTCATTGTCCGTAGTCGCCAGTCCTGAGCCCTGCGAATCCCCTCGTCGTCCTGAAGCGTCGCTAGCCTGAAGCGTCCCTCCTCCTGCCTCCACCCATACTCGACACTATGCATAAGTAAAACTTGTAATTTCTGATCTGATTATGACTGATTCATTTTTGTCAGCATGTTTCAGCGATTTGCTTCTCTCCTGGGTTTATCAATTTCTAGAGCGAACGAGAAATATTGTCTAGTAATTGACCGAGTTTCGGGAGAAAGCATAATTATCTTTCATTTAGTAACGATTCCCATGAAGAGTGAAAAATGGAAAAGTTTAGTTTTAGCCCAGGTGATTTTGAGCAGATCCGTCCGTCAGTTTTTCCTTTGGGTTCGGAATTTATTTCCAGAAGCACATGACAAATCAACACAAAGTTTGAAAAAAACAGGCGATTCAAATTTCTCATTCAAATTTTTGGATCACCGGGCTACGAAAAGTGTCATTCTGTGAGAAATTGCCTTGAAATGCAGGTATCTTTCTACCTATACCTGATAGGTTCGTTTACGGTTACAAATTCTGCAGATTCCTACTTATTAGCTCAGCCTGCTCTATCTGGGCTTCAAGAATCTTCTTGGCGTATATTTTTTGTGTGATTATATTTACTGTGTTTGTCAATGTTTACTTTATGTTGTACACATTTTCTTTGCTTCTTTTAGGATGATTAATCTTATGACGGCAATTTACCAATACAAACATATTTAATTCAAGCCCAACCAAGAACCTCGCATCGGAGTGAAGCATTTTTTACTACTTTCTTGAATAATTTCTAACAAAAGAACCAGCCATTGCAATTTTACGTATCAGAATTGCTTGGCGTGCCTATGAACTCGGAGACAGTTGAGTATTTCATACTTCTAATTACAGGTTCTTAGAGGTTAGACCTATCCGATGGTCCATAGACGTAGAGGGACACTGGAGGTCAACTCGACTTTTCTCTGTCGACGCGCCTATATTGACACTCCCAACCACAAGTGTTAAATTGCTAGAAGTGTCGTAATTTTCTCTGAACGCCAGTCTACGCACTTTCCTAGTTTTTCTGCTCCACCATTTGAATTTATACAAGAAGGAAACCGCTTGTTTTTCGAAAGAATCATGAGAAGATTATTGAGCCATAGTGAAATCCTTCGAAACCCCTAATCTAACCTCATTGCCAATTTGTTTCATGTAGACATGTGCTTAAAGCAACTGCAACTGTTTTTGCCTAATATTTTGTACTTGTTGGCAATATTGGTATAATATTTCCAACACAGATTTCCCTATTCTGCTCAGAATTCCAAAAATTCAGCTTAGTTTTGTTAAACTCTCATTGATAGTAGTGCCAGGAATTGAAACAGATACAGTAATCACTGTGGACTTTATTGTCCTGAAAAAGCTACGTAGAAATGTTTGAAAAATACTTGGGAGATTATACTTTCCTTCTTTAAATGATCAAAATACCCATGGGCCATCTAAAGCTATCTTTCTTTAATTTAAATGAAAGCAGACTTTCTTCAACCTATTTCGTACTGTTCAGAAGTGTCGTGATATTGTCCAGCTTCTATTGTAATCAGTTATTCCTTAATTTATTATATGCTTGTAATTTTTTAAATTAATGTTCATAATTGAATCTTTTATCCATTTGTTCATGTATCTTTGCTACTGCAACTGAAAAGAGCTGTAAGTTATTGACTTACCTTTTCCTATCTCATTTGTATATCTTGCCTTTGTCAGTGAAAACCTCCGTCATCAGTGATTTTGTGTATTTGTGCTTACATTAGATTTATACTTGACTTGCCTTTCTAATTTTCTTTCGAATTCTAAACTACATACACTATATTTCTCTTCTACTATCTACAAATTCTGCTTCTACTTGTCGCACAATGTATGTATGTAGTGAAGGAGGCGAGAGTGTTTGATTTTGGAAAAATTACACCAATATTACCAACAAGTATAAAATGTTAGTCAAAAACATTTGCAGTTGTTTTAAGTACATGTCAGCAGCAAAGAAATTGTTGATGAGGTTAGTTCAAGGGTTGCAAAGGATTTCACTGTGGCATATAAGTAGAGGTGTTCATTAACTTTTTCATGTTTCTTTATTAGCATTGTCGCTGCAATCAACGACTTGGATAACTCAGGTCTCCCTAGGTGGAGAATGACCGAAAGGTCGCGAGCACAAAGATGCGGTGTGTGGATAATGTCGGGATTTTAACTTATCTATTGCTTATCTCCCGCTGGGTAGGGATCAACCAAGAAAATGAGTGAAAACCGTGAGAATAGTTAACTTTTATAACTTTATTGAGGACGAGAGAATCAATCCTCACTCTGTGGATTATGCAGACACAATGACAATTTTCATACGGGCTATTTTCAATTCAACACACACTTAAAGTTATCACCTCACTACGGCGCGAAGTATGAATAACCAGTTTTTCCCTCAGAAGAGTATATTAGGTTTAAGGCAGATACTTACATGACTAGTTTGACCTTAATTACATTTGACCTAGAGACCACGCGGGTCTCACACTTATATTTTCTTAATCCTTGCAATGTGCAGGATCGATATATATATCAATTAAGATTATACGATCGCTAGAAATATAATACTTTCTAAATAAAGCTATTTCCAATATTAACGTACATAAGAACAGAAACTGACTACTTCTAACCTTGTGACCTTTGAACGCGTGGTCAGAAATACACCAAATTACACATACTTACACAACAAAAGGTGACTTATAAGATAACATAAACAAATTAGCTGCGCTATTACTAATTTTTATGATATATAACTTTTGCTGAACATAACGTGGAAGTTGATCATTGACGACGATCACTAGATCTCCAACAGCTACTGGGGACGAGGATTCCAACCACTTTTCTTTCTTGACAAGAGTAGGAAGATACTCTTTGATCCACCTTGTCCAAAATAGATCTGCAAGTCGTTGGGCTTTTCGCCACCGTCGTCTCAGGAACAAGTCATCATTTGCAGTTTCCACTGGAAGAGACGGTCCAAAAAAACTGGACATCCTCGGGAAGTGGTTTGGTGTCAAGCTGATCGGGTCATCAGGATCAGTTGAGACATGAGTGAGGGGACGCGAGTTGAGGATGTTCTCTACTTCAGTCATCAGGGTCAGCAGTGTGAACTCATGTGGAGTTTCTTCCTTGAGGAGCCTTGTCAATGTCTTCTTTACAAGTCCGACCATTCGTTCCCAGGTTCCTCCAAAGTGAGGGGCAGCAAGTGGTATGAAGTACAACTTGATTCCTATGTTCACCAACTTTTCCTGAATCGCTCCAAAATCCACATATGCTAGACATTTTCGGAGTTCTTTCCATTATCACTGTGGATGTGTGCAGGTCTTCCTCGTCGGTTGATGAATCGCATCAAAGACATCAGCATTTGATCAGTGTCTAGACTTGGTGAGACTTCCAAGTGTATGGCTCTGGTCACCATACATGTAAAGACGACACCCCATCTCTTCTCCCTCCGTCTTGCAATCGTGATTTCCATCGGGCCGAAAAAATCAACTCCTGATGAGGAAAAGGGATTTCCGTGCTTTCCATCCGTTAAGCTGGTAAGTCTCCTATTTCTGGAACAAGGGTCTTGGCTCGCCGAAGAAGGCATTCTCCACATCGATTCCAGGCTGATCGAACTGCTGACCGAATGTCCAGAATTCAAAACCTCTCACGATGAGTGTTCACAACTCTTTCTTGCCCTTGGTGTGCTCCCTCTGTATGGTAGTGATCCAGTAAGAGACGAGTGTAGTCATGCTTTGGATCCAGAACAACGGGATTCTTCGTTTCTTCAAGAAGGTCTTTGCTGTTGACTCGTCCTCGTACACGCAAAATTCCTAGACTGTCGACGAACACGGAGAGCTTCGCAAGTCTGCTCTTCTTAGACACCTGATTTCCATTAATGAGGCACTGCTTTTCTTCTTGAAAGCTGTCATGCTGTATTCGGCGCCACCACTGCATCTCAGATTCCTTCAGATCTTCAAATGTGAGATTTCGATCACATTGACTTCCAGCGATTTTTGACCTCCATACCTCGGCAGCTTTCTTCACAGCCGCAGTTGACCTGATCAATCGGAGCCACGATGAGAATCGATTGACTTCGGGCAGGTGTCCAAATCCTTCTTCTACTGCTACTGCTACGCCGACGATTCGCTTCAGTTCCAGTGATTTTTCATCGACATCTTCCGTCTCGATTCTTCTCTCAGTTGGCCACTTATCTGCTGGAAGCTTGAGAAACTCTGGACCTCTTAACCAACGGCAGTCACTATCCATTGGAACTTCCGAACTTGCTCTTGTAGCATCATCTGCAACATTCAGCAAAGTTCCATCCACCCATCCATCCATTCATTCATGGAATCCATCTCCATTCAGCTGCATCGCTCTTCTAATGGATTTCTCCTATACAGTTTGAAACAAACTGCTAGAATCTTCCGTCATATGATCTGATCCAGCATAGCACAGTCTTCGAGTCTGACTAGTACACCTTACGGGCGATTTTGATGTTGAGTTCTTCTTCGATTGTCTTCGCCAGTTGAACTCCCATCAACGCTGCCATCAACTCCATACGTGGAGTAGTGAGGCGCTTTATCGGGGCGATTCTCACTTTTGACGAAACGAATGCGACATCCCATCTTTCTTCGATTTCTATACGAAGGAACGACACTGCACAGTATGCCTCTTCACTTGCGTCGACGAACGCAAGGAGTTGGATTTCTGTTGCTTCCTTCAGATCCGGCGAGTAGCACCTACGAATCTTCAGATTTCGGTGAGTTGGAAGTTCCAATAACCAGCGTTTCCAGAGTTCAAAGAGTGTTCCAGGAACTTCTTCATCCCATCCGATTTCGTTTCTCTATGCTGATTGAAGAAGAGCCAAACCTTTGACTTTGAAGGGAGAAATGAATTCCAATGGATCAAACACTGACATCACCAGCTTTGAGATGTCCCTCTTTGTTGTAACTTTTCTTCCTTGCACGCCACACAAGCAGAGTAGGGTATAAAAACGGCAACTGCTCATTTGTGGCAATAAATCTTGCTTACTTCAAAAATTGGTCAAGTGGCCAAAATGACAACTCTCCAAAACCAACTTTGTTCGATCACAAATGCGATTGTGATTCACATATGTAAAATCTGGAGAGTTGTCATTTTGGCCACTCAAGATATATTGATTCTTAAAAATAGCCCGGTTGGACAAGAACAATTCCGGATTCATTCTTTGTTGGTGATTTTTTAGTAATTTTGTGGGAAGTTTTTTACCTTGGTTGAACACAGTCAGAATTGCGTATATTAGAAAATTTGGTTGGTATTTTTTAGAAATTAGTTGGATACAATTAATAACACCCAAAATCAATTCAGAACTAACAATACTTCATAAATTGATTTAAATATTTTATCAAGAATGTTGAAAAATTTACTTCACAAGATACATTTTCTTTTTAATATAAATCCCAGCATTTGATGATAGTTATTTCGTTGAAAGTTAACACAGTCTCCAATCTTATTTATTAGTCTTTACGAATTTTAATGGATACAGTAATCACGTCCACAGTGATTATTGTATCCGTTTCAATTCCTGGGGCTACTATCAATGAGTGTTTAACAAAATTTGCTGAACTTTTGGAATGCTGAGCAGCATAGGAAAATCTGTGTTGGAAATATAATACCAATATTGCCAACAAGCATAAAATATTGGGCAAAAACAGTTGCCGTTGCTTTAAGCACATGCCTACATGAAAGAAATTGATGATGATTTTACATTAAGGGTTTCGAAGGATTTCACTATGGCTCAATAATCTTCTAATGATTCTTTATATGGGCGTGTGTGGGTATTGCAAACGCTGAACTGTAAATTATCATCGAGTACAAGTAAATTAAATGCCAGGTCCTGGATTTCTACTGAATTTCTAACTCTCGTTGAAATGTCGACCACTGATAATAAATTTATGCATAAGAAAAAACTGTCATAGTTTTATCATTCGATCGATTTTCTTGCATCACTCCAAATATTAATCCTGCTAGCGAAACCATCTTAGCATGAAAGTCAATTCTGAGCTGACCAGGGTTCGTATATTAGCATGAATAATTTACTAAGAATGTTGAAATTTTTGCTCAACAAGGAAGGCATTCTCTTATAGAAACCTTAACATTTTAGAACTATTATCCCGTTGTAAGTCAAAAGAGTCTTAAGCCTCAAAGTATTTCACAGACTTGTATACTCTTTATCAACCCGAAAGAAGAGTTACAAAGTTATTCTAAAGAACATTCAAAGCCTTCGAAAATTTAAACGAAGAATCTTATAGGAGGAGAACCAAACAGAATAGAATAAAAGAATGGCAACTGCTCATTTGTGGGAATCTATCTTGCTTACTTCAAGAATCTTTCCCCCTCACACAATTAAATACTCCAAGTCTTCAAAAACGTTTCAACGGGAAAGTCATCATTTCCTGCGTTGGATGGGTTTCTACATGGCTTACTTCATTCCCTACCAAATCACACTGGAAATTCTACTCGTCTTCAAAGTCCTCGATGAAAAAGAGCCTTTGTTTTCCAGAGTTACTTTTGCAACAACATTGCTTCTGTGGTTCAGTTTCAGTTCACTCGGCCTCACATTCATTTACACAATGCTGTTCAACCAAGGTTGCTTCTTTCATCTTTTTAACGTGCTATCAAACTTTGAAGTAAATGCGTTTTGTAAGCCAATGATAATTCAATGTATAACACTAACGTACATTCTGAAGTAATTTACAATTTTTTTATGCTATGTGAACTTAAATAGGCAAGCTAAAGCAGATTATGCCAAATCCGAATACCCGAGCTGCCGAACTTATTCTCCGCATATTGCCTCCTTTTCTAAAAGCAACGACAGCACTGTTGACGGTTTGTTTTGTATTCCTGGATGTGGATCCAACGTCATTCTTGTCAGAGCAGAAGACAACGCAAGGAGGGAAATGCTATTTAGCTTTATTCTTTTTTCGCATGCTCTTGCTTGCACCAGTAGCTCATATCTTGTACTGCGGAATTGTTGGGGGTTTAGTTATCCTTATATTCCAACTGTATATTCTGCACAACTGCTTGTTTCAATTAAAGCTTTGGTGCAAACACGCTTTAATCAGGTTTGCACACGTCAAAGATAAACCTCCTGATAAAGCCTCGGTTGATATATATTTGCTCCCAGCTTCAAGAAAATATATAGAAATTCACCAGCAACTAACAACAGTCGAAACATTATATAAGCAGACTTATTATTTGCTACTTCCCCTTTTGCTTCTATCGGGGGCGTTCATGCTCACCTCATTAAATTATATTACGTTAAAACTCAACTCTGTTATTCCCATGCCTTTCTTTCTGGGCTTTCCTTTCTTATCTTTTGCAACCATGATTATTATTCTGGCATTATTCCCTGCTGCCACGGAAGTAAACGAGCTTTCCATTGATTTTCTGAAGAATGCAAAAGATCTTGTTCATTTTGATAAATACTGGAGGAGGAGAGTGAGTTCCCAGAAGTCGTTTAGGATTCACGTCGGCAGTTTTTTCATGGCTAAGAAATCTACGCAGACTACATTTATTTTTTCCATATTTGATGCCACGATTAACAGTCTATTATTATTTTGATAAAAAAGTCTGATTTTACTTGCAATGTTTAGCAGCCGCAATGTGGTGAATTGAGTTATCGTACAACTAAGCACCTTCTGGCCAATAAGTAATCATTATCCTTTTGATAAACATGTAATTTATAGTAACGCGTGATTTTAATGAAATAAAACTAAACTACTTTTAAGAAATACAAATTAAGCGTGTGAGAAAAACAATTTTTTTTATTATTTATTGGCTGATATAAAAGCTTATTTCTCAATATTACTTGCAGAATCCTAATTAATTTAAAAAACCTCAGATCAGTTTCTGTGTTTGCTTCAATCTTGAACTTGAAGGTTCAAATTGTTATTTCGATTCGAAGTTTCAGACTTCAAATTTTTCATCTTTTTGAACTAGATTCTCCGGAAGTCCTTCACTAGTGGAATTAGCACAGACTAAACTTTATAAAATTAATATACTCCTTTGAAGTAAAATATTGTATCAGGCAAACTCTAAATTTTTCCCATTTAAAAATTGAAAGTTTATTCCTTTAGATAAACCTTAGCAGGGACAGAAAAACATTCAAATTATTATTTGCATAGGATACGTTTCTTTCTTCAGAAATATGTCGCAAAGAATAACCAAGTAATTGTGTTTTCGTTGAGTGGAAACCAGGTGATACAAAGCACCCGTAAAGTAGCATTTATGCTGGATTTACCTCTACCATCGTTTCTTACATTAGTTTTACTTTGACTTTCAGTACCTTTCTGTCCATCATTTTTGTGTGAATTTTGCCTGCTCACGAATGATCAGTGTGGGTGAAGGCAAAGACCCATTGAAGTAGTCCTGATAGTATAGTAGTTTTGTAAAATATATTAAATCGTTATTAATATGACAATACTCAGTACGCTATTTTAGAATTTTGTTAATAATTTAAATTTTGTGAGTTGCAGAAATTTCCTTTCCCCAGGTCAATGTTCTTCATTGTTGTCATTGAGTTTTGTGAAAGGTTCTCTCATTATGGACTGAAAAGTTAGTTCTTGACATTCATTTCCGGAAACTATTGGAACATAAACTTTTACAGGTGAAACCATGTCATGAAGATCAGTAATAGCTTTGTACCGTAACAAAATTACATTGAACAAGTCAGGAAAAACATTTTTCTCAATTCTGTTTGTTTTAATAGAAGTTGCTGGCCTGTAACATAGAGCATGAAGCACAATATTTTTCACCAGTAATTTAAATTATCATATCAGCTTTTGTTTTTAAGAACGAACAACATATTATGGCAACGGCAAAACTTTAAAACATATTCATATTCCTTTATTCCCTACCCAGTGGAAATACATTTAAAAAATTGATTTGCGTAAAAAATCAAATTATGTGTCACAGAAACATAGAATCAGATAGGTCCATTACTCACATAAGGGTACGTATGTTACTTGCTATCAATTCCCATACTAATAATTCCATTACTAAAATTTCCTCCCTACTATCAATTCCTGTTGACTAACCATTCCTTTACTAACTTTTCCTTAACTAACCTTTCCTTTGCTATCCTTTCCGCAAATCCTAAATAAATAATTTGCGCAATTCAATTTCGGCACAAATATTCAGTTTACTTAATCCGCTTAAGCAGACTAGAAGGAATCAGTCAGAATTCGAATTTTTTTCGGTTTTTAGGAAATTTTCCAAAGTGTTTTTCGACAATTCTTATAGAGACTTGAAAGCGAAATTTCGGAATGTCCTTAAGAATGTTCATGCAAAATTTGGTTCATCCGTTGAAAAATGAATTAGAAAAGTGTCGGAAGTGAACATTTGGAAAAATGTCAGTTATATGAAAGCGGCTGAAGTTTGAAACCTGAAATTTCCAATCAGAGCGCGTTGGACCAACCCTAACAACTGCATAAATTTTCATCATAATCAGAGGAGATGCGTCCGAACAACGCTACTAGGTAATAAAGGTACTCTACTTCCCTCTGAACTCAGCACTTCGTACCCTTTCCACGATTTGCGGAAAGGATAGCAAAGGAAAGGTTAGTTAAGGAAAAGTTAGTAAAGGAATGGTTAGTCAACAGGAATTGATAGTAGATAGATAGATAGATTTATTTATTCGTTGGATTGATACAGCCAGTGGCCTTTACAATCATGAAAGTTTCAAAGTGCTATTTTAAGTTAACAAATTCTCTCTTCATTTCATATTATAGTACAATATAATTACCAATTACGGAGTGTATTATTGATTTTGCAATTTATTACGCAATTGGATTATTGTAACTGCGAGTGCATGAATACATTTGGCCCTCTTTTCATCAGATTGTGTTACAAACTGGAAGCAGTCTTTTAGGTTGTTAGGCACCACGTAGTCTCTTAATAGTAATAATCTTATTAACTTATATCTATAGCATTCGAATAGTACATGATACGAGTTTTCTATTTTACCATCAGTACAGTAGTAACATATACTGTCGATAGTTTTACCATAAAAGTATTCTAGTTCCTTAAGCTTAGTGTTTAGTAGTTTAGAGCAATTACTTCTGATCTGTGTGATTAGTGTGACGTGTGTCCATGGAAGTTTTAGGTTTAGGTATTCTTCTACTGAGATATGTGTACGAATTTCTTTGTATGTTGGGTTAGACATACTATTTTGCATTTTGACAATATCATTTTCGGTTATCTTCTCTTTTATTTTTACTGCTAGGCGGTTAACAAGTTTATTTAGCTCTGGAAGATTTTGCTCCGACACAAGACAATCAATTACTTCGTCGCTGTTCCAGAGTTTAAGTAGTGATACAAAGCTTCTAAACCAGTTATACTTCATGTTTCGGTTTTCTACCTGACATTTGAGCTGAGTGTAGCAGCAGAATATTAAGCTATTTTTTGGTTTGTTCATTAGTCGTTTCCAGAAAAATAGAAGGTTCTTTATAAGATCAGCAGTTATTGAGCAGCAGCCAGTTTCTAATCTAATAAACCAGTTAGATGTATTTCTAGGAAGTCGGAAGAGCCTACGAAGGAAATTATTTTGAAATACTTCTAGTTTGCTAGTATTATCTATTCCCCATATTGAGGAACAGTAAGAGAGCATTGATCTTACTAAGCTATGATACAATGCTATCCTACTTCTGAGAATTGATAGTAGATTTTTCCAAATGTTCACTTCCGACACTTTTCTAATTCATTTTTCAACGGATGAACCAAATTTTGCATGAACATTCTTAAGGACATTCCGAATTTCGCTTTCAAGTCTTTATAAGAATTGTCGAAAAACACTTTGAAAAATTTCCTAAAAACCGAAAAAAAATTCGAATTCTGACTGATTCCTTCTAGTCTGCTTAAGCGGATTAAGCAAACTGAATATTTGTGCCGATATTCAATTGCGCAAATTATTTATTTAGCAAGGTAGAGTGTGGACTTGACGCGTGAGTAGGTCAAAAGGTGAGCACATTTGGCTTATCTCCCTAACTAAAAGAAGACGAATGGACTTTCCCTTCTCTCACTGTGCTTCATTACATCTTTGTAGCGATAGTAAGACTCCACGGCAAATTGTCCAGAGCTACTGAATTTTTTAAATATTTTCTGCTCGCTGTAAGAAGCTTTAAAAAAAATTTAAATGCGAGCCAAAATAGAATGACAAACTTTTCTCAGTTATTAAAAAGTCATATAAATGACAAATATTATTGTATAAGAACACTAAAACTGCCTGCAAATATTATTTTCTATTAATTTATTTTTAACAACTTATATTGCTATTCAAAGTCTGTTTGTAACGTCAGTGAAGGTACAGACTAAAATAAGTGACTTTATCGACAGAAAGTTGCTAAGTTCGTCATGCACTTCGAAACTCCGAATTCTTGGGCCTCTCTGCTGAAAAGGTGCAACTGATTGGAAAAAAATCTTGTTAAGAGAAGCCAATTAATCCCTGAAGGGTGACCTTACAACACAACAGGATTCATTTTACAGCAGAAGGTTGTCTCACATTGGCCGTAAACTGTAAACAGTTTAACATTATTTGAGCAAAGCATGATGCTTCATTAGATTCTCATGGTTATCGATCGAAGCGAGAAACACATGGTACCTAAGCACCTAAACAAAGTACCTAAACACACATTCCAGAATGCGTGTTTAAGTACCATGTGTTTATTATAGCCATCTTCTAATTTTTTAATTACCTGGTATTTGGGGATCTCCTTGGCATTGGTTTTTGTAATTTAATTGGGAAGGACGTAAGATAATTATTCAGCCACGAGCAGACTCCACTTTATCTTCAATCATCCTAATCTCCTTTACTAAATGAAAACACACAACATATATTGAATGAACTCCAGACTCTTCTTCCCCAAATTAAATGCTTGCGTAATTCATCATGTGCACAAATGTTTACTGCACTTTTAACTGGGTCAGCTGTACAGAAGGAGATTATTTTGGATTCGCGGCAAGCCTGGCTACTACTGTCAGCGGGACAGATTTCTTCCTGCTACTCACTAAGTCTGCCCAGTCTCGTTTGTCTTTCCTCCAAAATGGACCTCCACTTGAATATATTATTCTTTCTCTTTTTACTGACTGCAGCCAAAGGCCAAATCGAAACGGTGAGATTCCAAGTTGGGCTTCACATTCAACTCAACATTTTAAATTTTACACAAGTTCCTTGTGATAGGAGTCCGTTAAGGATACTAAGTCTCTTCGATTTCACACCGACCAACACAAAAATACGAGAGATGTTCTCAAGTCAGAAGTAAGCAGTAATAATCTTCCCTTTAAGGTAACTTATTCAATTGTTTTGATGTTTCAGCTAGACGGGTACTTTTCGAAACTGACGAGAATCAACTTGGAGATACTTTCAAAACTGGACACTCTCAATGAGAGGATAACTCAAATCGAGAGGAACATTGAAGAGCGATCACCAAACTTGTCAGTTGCATCAGACGAGCGCGTAAATTACTGTCAACTTCATATCACAAAACCGGTGAACTTCATATTCTTATCCGAAAAAAACTCAACTGACCCAATCTGCTTTAGATGGACAATCTCCCCCGGAATCTGGCTGATTCATTTAAAGAAGGACTCGACAGCAGTCAGCTGAATTTGGAGATCTCTCTTCGTAATCCCTCGGATTTTCTCGGAACAAGTGTAGTCAGGAACGAGTCACAGGGGACCGAGAATATTGGAACTTCTAGTGAAACGTCCTAAAACAATGAGCAACAATTTGTGCCGATAAGAACTAATTCGACGACAATGTCATCAGCGGAGAGCCAGGCTGAAGTAGATCCCAACGTCATATCTCCCACAGAGACGGAGGTTCGACTTTAACTTTTATCCCTTTCCCATTTATATTTAAGGAGCGTGGGATTTTGTAGTTTGCTCCTGAATGGAAATGAGTTTAATAATGTTGGGTTGGCTGTCTGCAGGTGGAGGAAGTGAGCGCGGAAAAAGGAACAATTCAATTTTTGGGTGCCAATTCGGATCTGCGTCGGAAAATTTGGGTTATCCGATCGGAAGGATGTGCTTCTCATCGTGTGATGAAGTTCGTCTTAGAGGAAAACGGATTGGTTGCGAACGCTCGTCTCTCTCTTTGGGGCTCAAGTTACACAGATGGTCGTCAACAAGTGGGGAATGGGTGAGAATGAACGCGCACATGCGTCGGATGAATGACAAGCCTCACAGAATTGAATTACTTCCACAGAACCCAGGATGACTGGATGGGTGAACGGAAATCTGCAGGGCATTTGATTCTGTTGACTCTGACCATTCCCCCATCCACAGAAGAACAATCCAGTTTCAAACTCAAATTCAACACGATTTTCATTTGGACTCCAAACTATCTTTTCAGTGAAGTGGTTCGAAAGGAGGGGCGTCAGGTCGTCTCCTTTCCCCCCAACAACACAAAAGACTGCTTCAAGCAGTCGCTTCGTGGCCTTGATCGCTCCACCTAGAGGAAAGACTTTTCAACTGACCTTAAAATATATCGATGTCCCGGGCTCTCCACCAAAAGCTTGCGACGGATACTTCGACCTGTACTTCTTACAGTAGAATCCCACTGGATTCCACTACACAATTCTCCCAGCTTCTTTGGGAAAGACAAGGTGTGGAAAAATCGGTGGCATTTCAGAGCCACTCGGAAACTCAACCGCCGCTATTCTCCAATTTTGTACCTTGGGTGGGAATGTCGGGAGCGGCTTTCGAGTACAAATGAATTAAGTCACTCACCTGAGCCGCGTTTTCTATAAATAAATCTAATAAATTCACTTTCACTCGTGTTTAAACTTGACTGCATCGCCACGGCCACTTCCTTTGCATAAGGACAAGCTTTTTTTTACCCAACCAGCCTATTTCTAGTTTTATTTTGTTGTTGCAAATCCCTCATTTATGGATACGTAAAAAAATGCATAACTCCTTACCACATTCAACTCATTATCGAATCATTTAAAAAATAGCATTGTGAACTCATTAAGGCAAGAATGGGACAAAGAAGCAAACCGTCTAAATTAAAAGGGGAGGAGTTTGTCTGGATAAGGTGAACGCTAAACGCCTTCTCTTCTCCCTTGGCGACACAGGTAGTTTCGAAATCAGCCGCAAGGACATCGTCTCACATCTCCACCAGATTTCATTGACACTTGGCCTTTGTGATTTGTGTTCCTTAGATGATGGGAGTTCGATTGGCAGCAGCATTTTTGGCGGTGGTGGGACTCATCCGCTCCTCAGCAGCTGCAGATGGGTGTCATTTTCCCGAAGGACCTGCAGACACAAAAGACGCGGAGAGGATAAAAGCAGCCTACCACAAAATCGTTACGAACGGAAAGGACGTCGGAGAGAGTTGCGTCATATACGACGGATACATTGCGGGGATGGGATTCATCTCTGCGGAGGCGGAGTCTGGGCCTCCCGCCATCAAAGAACTCTTCGACCGACACTTCTACAAGGCGGCACTCCCCCACGCGAACAGCTACGCGGCGAAGATTAAAGGTCAGGTGGAGTTGGCGCGGGAAATGTGTCACATGAAGAAGGCGCTGGGGTGCAACAGGAGGAAAGTGTGCAAGACGTGTCCGCAGGATGACACGAGCAGAGAGTGTCCAAGGAATTTAATACCAAGAGTGTATACGTTCATTTTCCACACCTAAGGACAATCGTAGAAATCAACTGCGCTGTCGACCGAAGGCAATCGACATCTTCGAGTGCTGTGTTGGTTTCATTGACCATATCCAAATTGTCTGTGTGTGCAGTGAGTCAGTTTGTGTTACGCTTGAATTAATAGTTTTTGGGGATGCTAAGCCTAAAATCCTTCATAATTCACAATGGTTTACACACGTTATTCATACAAACGCCACGAAACAAGTACAGCACGGAGGTTTTCGTTGAGAAGAAGACGCGGGAAATGGGAGGAGCCTAGCTACTTGTCACTGTGGAGTTTAAATGGCCTGGGGGAGGAGCTTGTTGAGGTCCAAGTGTCTCCAGGACAACCGAGAATGCGAATGTCACAAAAACAACGACTTCCGCTGCTTTCACAACCCCTCAGCAGCCAATCTCTCCTCCATCTCGTGTGTTTCTATCTCCAAATTGTTTTCCCTGGCACAGCCAAAGTAAGTTTGAATTGAGAAATTGAGTTTCCCGCACAATTTGAACTCTAAAGTTGCGGGAGAATTTTCATTCAGTGTTGTTGTTTCCCAGATGTGTGGTCATTTGGTAGCAACTGCGACGGCGCTGTTGGTAGCGCTGCTCTGCTGTTGGATGGTTCTTCCTGTCGACGGGAGTATTGAAAGCGACACCAAAGAGATCCAAGCGATGTGTCGGAAGTATTTGGAAGGTGGGATAGCCAAAGGAGACGCCTGCATGCAATCTCACACGCCGGGACTTAGCTACAACACCGAAAGGATTTCTAATTTCGTGGGAAAGGATGCTGGGCAAATTGCGAAGATGTTTCCACCGGGAGACGGTTCCTCCACGGAAATCCAAGTTAAAGAAGCCGCCATTGAGTTCAGGAGAATTGAAGAGACGATTGGATGGATGTGCAAGCTGAAGGAAGGCCTCGTGTGTTCCAAAGGGACTTGCGCTGTGTGCAGCGGAGTAGCCAGTCCGGATGAGGGTATCTGCAGATACTGCCACTTCCTCAATATCATCGCGAAGGCCGGGTATGCAAATGATGGAGTTGGGAAGAAGAATCCCGCGTGCAAAGACTCGTATCCCGGATTAGGACAAGAAGAAGGTCACAGGCCCGTAATTACAATAAGCCGTGGTGGGAAGGTGTGTCCTTTGAATGCAGCTGTTTTCGCGGGTCTCGTCTTCGCGGTCTTCTCTCTCTCCCAATGACCCCGGCTCAAGCCAAACACTTTAAATTATTCGAGTGAGTCTTCGTTTGATTTCGTTGACACTGTCCAAATTCCTCGTGTGTAATAAATCTGTGTGTATAGTAAAGCAAAGGGAAAACATTTGCTTTGAATATTTCTTCCACCTCTACCCAAAGTACTAAAATGTCAGGTTTCAATTAAGGCGTAATCGGATTTTGGAGGTATTTGGTTCCTTGATAAGAGTGATTGTGGCTCACGGCATATTTCGAAATTTCCCTTTATGAACTTGATTTCTAAACAATGGCAGCTTGACCAGGACACATTTAATTTTGGTTTCATAAAATTATATTCTCCTCAATTGTAAGTAGTGAGGGGATCGTCGATGGGTTCTTGTGGGGAATGCAAGGGGTCCTTGTTCCTCACGCGCGGCCTAGCTCAGTCTCGGGGTTATCT
>JAQGAC010000817.1:0-18652 GCA_034696585.1 Isotomurus maculatus
ACCAACCAGTCGCTCAATTTTCATTGTGGAGCTGCAAATTGTCTGGGCTATAGAGACTGCTTGGCATGAAGTTTTTGTTGAACGATTGTTGTACCCTAAAATCAAACTCCCACCAGGGATAAAGAGCAAAGGTAATTCTCCCTTCCGTCGACAGACTTTTGAAAGAGTAACTAACTACACAGGCAGCTCAACACCGAAAACAAATTGATCCATCACTGAAACAGAATCACCAACATCGAAGGTTGTTCTCATACTTGACTTTTCATCAAGTGAAGAGAGATTGATTGATACAGTGAATGACAAGAACATTTTAGGACGATCATTCCGAACTGATTTCAGCGCAATAGACACTCCAGAAATGAAATATGAAAGGACTTTTAATACCAATATAAAAGAAGATGTGTCTTGAAATAAGCTAGTGTCTAGTGTCTAGTAGTAATAAGTTTAGATCAGACAGATTAAGAACAATGTAGAAAATTTTAGATGTTCAAAAATCGAAAAACAAGTTAACTTTTACATACAAAAGCACACAATTGAAATTACATTGCAATCTTGTCCATAAAGATTGGGCTCTGTGGTGAAATATTGGATGGGACTGTTAGGATTAAATGAAACGAGATGTGAGTGTGTCAGTGTGTGTGCAGCTCTCAGCAATATTAACACTTTCATGAAGAAGTTAAGCACGACTTTCCCAGTGAGCTCTTTAAAGACAATTACAGATTCCTCTAGGCGTAAAGAACAGAGAGAGAGAGAGGAGAGGGGAAAGAGGCAGTAGAAATACTTGTGAAGGTGAGTTCCACTGAGAAAGGGACACACACACGCGGTCTTCTTCTGCAGAGGAGAGAGAAGTGGAATTGCTGATTAAAGTAAAAGGACAATTCAGCGAAGATGTAATAGATTTCTGGAGCCTCGCCTCTCTCTCTCTCCGTGCCTCTTCTTCTTGTGTGTCTCGTTCATTTCGTCCAGGTCATCAGCTGAACTCATCAAGAAATCTAACATCATCAATGTGAACTGTTAACTGCACAAGTTCAATTAAAGACGAGTAATCGGGTTAGGAAATGAAAAGAGCAGACCATTTAGCTTATTACAGTAGAAGTCTTTTCTTCGTGCCGACTCAAGTGTCATTTGGATTCTCACTCTTTCGAAATGGGAAATAGATTACGATAAAAACGGTACGGGAAGCAGTTGAGATTGAGATCATCATGAGACCCACTTAGTACTTGAATGAACTCTTCAGCAACACCCGCACCACTTCCATTTTTTGCAACTCCGCACATTTATCTTGGATAAAAGTAATCTATTAACTTTTCCAAGATGGATTTCTCCCGTCCTTGATTCTAACCGTCATGAAGACGAAGGCTAGACTGGAGCGAGACTAAAACAATATATCTTCTTCTTCTGCCTCTCCTCCACTCATGTTACTTACTCGCTGCTTCTTTTATAATTCGGGAAGAAAAAGATTGATGCCAAAATGCCAAACAGACTACACTGCTTGCTTGTGAACTTGTGAAGCAGCAGGCACAAAGACTGCTGAATATCAGGCGCATCTCTCTGTGCTTATTATTCAATTCACAGTGTCAATGCGGTAATCTCATCACGATTGCAGTGATTGCCCCTTTCGAATTACTACGAGGGGGATGGATGACTCAATTTCCATGAGTAATTAACGTAATGGGGAGAACCTACTACGCTACATCAAGTGACACCCTTGAGAAAGAAGAAAGTGTCCGTGATCTTAGGCGTGTGCAGTTAATTTCCCAGTCCCTGTCTAATTAGACCTCCTTGTGGAAGTATTATGAGGGACCGAGGAAGAGACCGTTCAGTCAAGTATCACAATTATAATGTGATCCCTCACCAAAACTTTCCATCACGCTTGAAATGCTGAGGGAACGCCGCACGGGTTGCCTCGAAATGAACACTCGTTTGTCTCATTCGAATGCAAACTTTTACTGCACTTTGGATGCATCGCAGCAGCAGCCCAACCAGACAACTTTCCCCTCTCACTCATTTCGCTCACTTGTCTTTCTTCCGAAGTAGTTGACTGTCACTCCAGCTCCGTAATTAGTGAATGGGGCGCAGAGATACTTTCTCTGTTCGTTTATAGGAGGCTGAAATATATGAATTATTTCTTGGTGTTCATTTCTCTCCATCTGTTTTATATGCTTAAACTCGCTTTCTATTAAGTTTGCAGAATGGCTAAGCACTTCTTGATGTATATAATTAGAGGCGGAAGTTCAGCTGCATTAATCCCTATGCTTCAAACATCAACGAATCTAGTGAAAAGCATTTAGGCATGGAGTGCAGTTGATTTAAGTTCGTGAGAGGCCCTGTGCCCATTTCGCCTTTGTGGTCACTAAAAACGGCAAGCTTTTACTAAATGAAGACTTCCTCGTGTATCTATGTAACCTTGTATCGTTCATCCTTGTATTAAGTTCTTAAGCGTTCATCTCTATTCTGTGAGTTTATGTTTGATGTGGTTCGAGAGTATTATCCGGGAGAAAGTTTAATTTCAAAATTGAGCTTCGTGGTGGTTGAATGCAGACGAGGCTTCTCATCATTCTAAAGGAGAAAGAGAGATAATATAGCTTTTGCTTAGCTTTCTTTTTTACATCTTAGGAGTCTCATCCGACCTCCTCCTTTCCTCCTCCTCCGTCTTAGTCTCCATGTGTTTCGTCTTCTTTTGTACTTTTGTCCCAACTGGATCCTCTCCTTCTTCTTCTCGTCTCCTCGGTCTCTCGTTGATCCCCAACCGTATCGCAGCAGTTGAAGAGACCCTGATAACAATTATTTGGAACGAAGATGGATTTATTTAATACGTTCTTAATAGAATAGAAAGAGGAAGGAAAGGGGAAGAGCTAAATAGAATAGAATTAGTGGAAGGGAAAATGTCTTCTAAAGAGGCTTTTCCGGGCACCAAAGAAAAGATTCTTGGTCCACATGGAGCAAAGTATTAAACTTCTAGGCAAAATGTATATAAGCTTAAGTAAACCCCGCAGTGTGTGTGTAGCACAGAGAGGCTTCCTTCTCCGTTCTTCGTCTTCATCCATTGAAAGTATTTACATGAGAGTGAATCTGAGAAAGGGGAAACCATCTCTCTTTCTTCAGATGCACTCTGTGTGTTTGTGTCTTCTAGGAACCTAAAAGCTAACCGAAGTTGCTAGCAATATTATTTCACCAGAGTAAATGGTTTGCATCGGCTTAATGAGCCGTTCCCCGGAGAAAGCTCGAGAAAAACTGAAAGGTCGTAAAGCACTTGAACGGACCAACTCCAACTTTTTCACTGCCACTTTCACCTGTACTCAAAATTATTGCTTTCTCCAAACCAATATCGCTCTCTCAGTCTTTAAATCTTAATGAAGCTTGTGGATCAAAGCGTTCAAAGGATTTTTTGTTGGAAAGTCCAACACCGAGTTCACAGCATGTTTGGTGTTGACTGCAAGTGGAATAGTGTTTGAGGAAGTAAAATTTCAATTTAGATTTAAGAGGACAGAATTGTGCGTCATGACTCACAGCTAATAACACATACCTTTCATTTGTCACTTGACTGGTTGAAGTGGCATTAACTAGGCTGTATAACGGAAGATAAAATAGTAATAGGAGTCTTAATAGTAGAGTGGAAAGTACAAAATACCCTTAAAATAGTTCTTTTATTTAATCTGGCACAGGAACCCGTTCTTTAGAAGGATCGGTTGAAGAAGTGCCAGACCGGAGGAGTAAAGGTTTGCGCTATTTGGACTGGTGAAATGCACGGAGAATGTGAATTGGTTAGTTATTCCGGTAAAACAGAGAGAGCTGGAAAAGAGATGAAACTGAGAGGAATGAATGAGCACCTTGGCAAAGGGTGAAGGTATATAAGTGCTTCCTTACTTAAGGGAACCATAAGGGAAATGCTCCATGTTAGTATAGAGCAGTTGTAACCTCTACTATGTGCGAAGGCATTAAGGAGCAAGTCTGAGGAAAAATTGCCCGTTTCCTGGAAATTGTCCTTTCCCCTTTTGGGAACTTTTCCTCTTCCCGTCCGTCATTCTTTATGAAAAAGGAAAGCATCTGAAGAGCCGAAGAAAAGGAAAAAGTGAGAGTTAGTCAGTTAACGAAAAGTATGCTTTCTTCCTTCTTGATTTTGTCCGAGATATCTCTTCAAATTGGGCATTTTTTGTTTCACTTTTGCTAACTTCTTATAGCCTTTCCTTCCTGTCCAGCACCATCAGACCGAAGGATCTTCTCCTCCGAAAGGGGAGAGAGAAAGAATGACTTCTCACTGACAGCCTTCCCTCCACACACACAATCTTGAACGAAAGAAAGAAATCCACAGCACAAAATTATACGCTAAGGTAACTTCATATTCCTTTACGCGGAATGACTTCCTATATACATTTACACACTAGCCAAGACAAGAGATCCGAGCGAAGGGGAGAAAGTTGGAAAGGAATGACGGTGTGGTCAGTCTGTTAGAAGTTTTGTCCAAAATCTGACTCCACACACACTCACCCACACACACAAGGGTCCTTTCACTTCACACAGGAAGAATAGAATATTCGTAGGTTTATTCACTGCTCAATGAACCAGTTGTGGGCTGAGAAATTGATGGGATTTCTTAGTGTCTGGAGAGTGTCTGACTGTCACTCCTCGGAGACTCCTTTGAGGATGCAATTTCATTCCTAGTCTGTCTCAACTGTCCTCAACCCCGGGTTCTGTATTGATATTACTCTCAGTTTATTTCAATAAAGGGTGAACGGGTTGTGTCTTGAGACACTTTTTCCTTCTCAAATACAAAGGGAATTACAGAGGAAAGTACACGAGGTTCAGGTTATTTTTGTTCCATAAGATTCTTTGAATTTGTCTTCTGAACGTACGTGAGAAGGTGAACACGTCGTAAACCCTTATCAGGTAATTTTAAAGGACTTTCTTTGAAGATGAAACTTACTGTGAGAATGTATAGTCTTTATTTGTGCTTTCTCCACACGAATTCACCCTACAATAGCGTAGTTATTTATACACTCTTACTCAAACCAATATCGCACAAAGAGAAAGAGCGCGTGGATAAAAAAGGTTCTATTCGTATACACAGGTACTATATGAATATAGTAGGGTTGTCGGAAGAGTGGAAAGGTTGAAGGGCAAGGATGCGTACAGAGGTAAACTGGTAAACAATTGGATAGTGGTGGGGGTGAGGTTTGGAATCAGAAGCAACTTTTCCTCCGTCTTTCAAGAGGAACTTTCTTTCATCTTGGCATATTGGGTAGAAGTAAAGATGCATCGCGTGTGAGCACTTGAAGACTTGAATCCCTCCTTCGTTTGCCTTACGGGAAGAAACCAAGTGTAGTCAATAATACTCGATACGGTCTGCAGTCACAGTCTGCAGAGTCTTCAGCACGCTCTTCTGCAAATAGGGGAAGAAAAGGAAAAAGATTTTTTCTGTCGAATTCCTCAGCCAGAAAAGTTAGAGAAACCAACAATGAGCCAATCGAAAGAAAAGTGGAAGAAAAATGAAGAGAGTGTGAAATACTGAATTCTGTCTGGCCTTGGCCTTCAACTTGTTCCAACTTATCACTTTTACTTACTCTCTCGGTGACTGGAAGGAACGGTCCCTCATGCCTCCCAACCAATGCAGTTTTGTTACGTATACCCTGCAGCTAGATTTCTTACGTGCTATACGGCGTTCAACGTGAGTGCGATCCCCCTAAGACTTTCTTTAGGAGTTCCGTACACCACCCTCGTTATGCTCAACACAGTAGAGAGAAAGTTTTCAGACATTTGTATCCGCCAGTGATATTCCTTTTTTCGTAAATCCACACGGACTCCTGTGCCACACATAGTTACATACAGAAGACTTTTGCAGGGTACGTTAGAAGAAGCCCTCTCGTTTGTTCCTTTCTTTCTTTCGTCATTTTACAACTGACTGAATGTTGGCACTGTCACAAGACATCACTTTCCGTAAAAATACGGTGCGGAGAAAGGACACTTTCTACACTAATGTCTCTGAAAGAAGAAATCGCTCTTGCTTTCACTTTTTGGAGATCGCATGAGACAGCAGATATGTGAATCTCTTGTGGGGGATTAAACGGAAGGACTTATCCTGACAGGTGCATTCACAATTGCATATTGTTTACGTGAGGATAATGCTAATAGAAATACTTCTACAGTCCACTACAATGCAATCTGAGCACAATTTGGAAGTTACATGATGACGATTCTCTCTGAGGTTTAGTTGAAACTTGGATGGATGTAATCCCATCGTACAATGACAGAAAGTTATGGTTTTGTAAATAGTGAAATGTAAAGACAGGAATGTAGTAGAGAGAATGTGAATTTATAGTTCTTCTGTAGCTTAAAGGGGGTTTTCGAAATGGAAGCTCGATTTCTAAGACTTCGTAAAGTGAGACAAAAGCCACTTGGACCTTTTTTTTGGAGAGATGAGGACTAATAGCCATAAAATCGGCAGTGAAACCCAGAGATATTATTATTTGTGAGTCCGTGTGGGAAGCCATTTGCGGCTAGAAGTCATATAATCATTATTGGTCGAATTCCTCCGAACAATCTTATGACTGTGTGCATTAGGACTTGCGACAGTAATGTCGACATCAAGAGAGGATTCTTTTGGTAATGTGGAACTGGAAGTGTTTGCTTCTTTCTTTGTAAGTGGGGAAAATTCCCTGTCGTTCGTTTATGTGTCCTTCTGATATGAAGATGGCTGGTTTGCGAACTTCACATCTTGCTGTCTATTTCCAATCCTTGGACCACTAAATTGTTTGTATAACAGTTGGCACCAAGCTTCTGTGAAGACAAAACACAAAATAGAACAAAGATGCCACAAGGACAAACAGCTAGCAACTAGAAAACTATAACCAAGCGTTATTTATTGATGTCAGGCTTTCTCCATCCCTCCAACGCGGCACCTATAGAAGGAGTAATCACCAATAGTGGTTTATAGCATCGTATTATTGATTAATTGTAACTTTTTGGGCCTATTAGCTCGTAATAAACGGATAGGCTGCTACCCATACACTTATCGACTTATCCCTTCATATTTCAAGGGCAGGGATTCCAAATCTGCATCACAACTACCTACATGACCATCTGGCTCTTTGTCTGGGTACTTGAATTTAGGGTTGTGAAGCAGACCCATTGAATCATTATTCAAATCATCGCATGGAAATTCAAATTGAGATGGAGAGTGGAGTTGAGTTGCCACTAAGCCACTTTCCCAAACCAACGTCACAGCATTCATCCAACATGATCCTCTGGTAACGTGGAGGACTTCAACTCTGATTTCTGATCTGACACGGATAACTGCAAACTAGTGTAAACCACTGCATATATCCTTTACAAAACTATGACTAGGTTCAAACCAACAGTCTAGAAGTATATACTTACCTGCCTCGTCTATTTCACACAGAAAATCTACCTAGTATGGCTGCAACCAATCTGTTCTAATTGATATTTTACTTTCTTTCAGATTTCTGCTATTTGTCACTGAAGTCTACATTATCCTGAACTATTTTTCGTGGATTTCATCAACCCAGAAACTTGCACATTTGTGACAGGTAAAATTACTCAACATTTTGTTTTCAAATTGGCTCGTGAACTCGTTGAAAACGACAACGCTAGAAAATCTCAATGTTATTGTATTACTGCACTTTACTGCACAATGTACAGAAGCCTGCATTCAACTTCAGCTGAAGCTAAACTCTTAGCTGGTATTTTGTGGGGAAAGCTTTAATATTGACATATTGTTTCGGGCAGGAAAGCTCCCTTTAACACTCTTAATCTTTGTATTAAGCGTGAGCTTTAAAGTCAGCTCCCAACTGTTGTGTATCCTATTCTTTTTTCCTCCTCGAAAACTTTTGACACATTCAGCAGTTTATTCGTAAATCTTTATACTTCCGCTTTCACCTCCCTAATACGCGTCAATCAAGTCTTTCACCCAAGACATCGCATGATCCCCTTCTTTCTCCCCATATTTCTGTATCAGCATCAGGATTCCTACACTACAAGGGAAAATCAGTCTAATCCCATTCCCCACCTGACAAGACATCCGAAAAGCCACGTAGACATAAAATGTCAATTTATTCTGAAGTACATAGTAGATTAAACAGCAGACGCTTCAAGTTGGAAGTTGGAAGTTTTAAAAAAACCTATTCATTCATAAGGACCCTAAAGTAGGAACCACTTGAGCTTAAAACAGATGATAATAACTCTCCCTCATTCTGCTGAAAGTTATTATGCTCGCACAACAATAGACTTGAAGAGATGCTTTTGAGCAGAAAACCCGAGAGAGAAAAAAGAGGGAGGGAGGGAGTAGAAATCATAATGACATGAACAACAGAATATTTCTTAGTTAACATCGTCATCTCTACAAAAATATTGAGGGGGACGAATGTGGGAGACAGTAGAGCACTTCATGAACTCTTCATAAAAACCCATGTGAGGTTCGCAGTAAGCGAAGAAAAAGCGCTGAAGATCCCATTTAGGAGAAAGCAAGCGAGAGGTAAGTAGTCAGTATGTCTCCGAAACTGCGAGTTTTGTATCAACAATAACTATTCGTAGAGAACGGTTGAATAATCCAAGTTTGGTTTCGAAAGTAGTTGAAAGCTGACATTGACTTCTTTTGTTCCCGTTGCCTTTTTGTGGCTTTCAATTCCCATCTGAACAGTCTGACTGAACTTAAGGAAGGGTGGAGTTAATGTACTTCTCATTCTCACAATGTTCTTATCATTTCTCGTATCGTCGAGAACGATGTAAAGAGACTCTCTCTCTCTGTGCAATAATACATGAACAATGTTCACATTCATCGTGTCCTGTCTGCCTTCAAGTAGTTATTTCTTCTCTCGCTCCTTTCTTGGGGAAAATAATAACAGGAAAGGGAAACAAAAGTGCGGTGAAACATATTTCATTTTTCTTTTAATTTTGGGTTTTCATCCTTCTATTCTTCAAGTCTAAGCAAGCACGAAGAAACGGCTGTGCAATTTGTACTTTTTACATGAGTTTTTACGATAAAACTGGAGGAAAGGGCGAGATTCTCCTTCATTCCGTTCCGTATGGAGTTTTGGCATTTTTTTCATCTCAGTTTGAACTCTTCTTTCCTTAGTTATAAGTGCAGTGCAACCAACGAATAAGTTTCTCTGATGCTGGTAGATATTGTGCAACAAAGTTACTACAACAGGGCAGCGCGGTTGCTGGAGGATAATCCCTCGGTACATAATAAAAGTGAAGAATGGACCAGCAACTGCAATAAATCCTTCAAGTAGTTGGCAATATTTTGTTCGCTTGCATTGTATTAAATGTTCAAACGCTCTTGACTACTTTTCATTATAAATTCACAATATACAAACATATACCAACAAAGTCTTCCAGAGAGAAAGAGAGTATACAATAGGTTGGTTACTAAAAGTTGCACAAGAATATAGCAAGTGTGTTGCTTTTCATTTTTAATCTCGATATTGGAAACTTTTGTGAAAATATTCGTTCAAGGAATGAAGGTAGATCCTGGAATCCGCATCTAATAGAGATGAGAATCCCTACGAGTGAAATAGAAGCCTGTGAACAAGGAAGGGTGAGACGATGTAAAGAGCATAAATATTTGTATACATGGCAGTGTAACATGTAATTAATCGATTGGTGTCTCGAAGTTGCGTTGATGTTGATTGTAGCACGTAGGAGGGAATTGCAGTGAGAGGTCCATTGAAGGAGTTTCTTAGAAAGGTAATAATAGTGGCCTATTAAATATTTAGGGGGAAGGTCGAGGCAGCTCCGTATGTGTGTATGTTGCTGGTATGTGTTAAGAGACACGGACTGCTCTCTCGTCATGAACTCTCATGTTGGTGTTTTGATGGGAAGTAGTTTAGTTTACAGTCCTTGGCTTGGCAGTGAGTAAATCAAGATGAAGGTAAAGAAATGGTATCATTTGTGGTGAGAATCTACAGTCTTGCTCACACAGTGAGACAGCTGTAATAAAACGTTGATCAGTATTCTCCTCAGATTGCTCTGGTAAAATCTTTCTCCTTCCTCTCCACCAGAAGTGGAGAGTTGAAGAAACAGTATGCAAAATTGATGGCTGCGTCTGAGAGAAACCGCAGAGTTGTTCATTTTCGTGGTATTTTCATTCCTTGACGGGGCCCCGGCACTACTGCTTTCGATATTTCACTTTTCTCCATTCACATACGACGACCCAACTTTCTCCACTGCCGAGACACAAAGTTGTGTACCTTCGCTTTCACTATTCCCATGAGGAGTTTGATTCTTCCACAAGTCCATGCAATCGAACATCACACACACACAGACAAGTCTCAACAGTCTGCTCTTCTTTCACCGCTTTCTCTTCTTCCAGAGATAATGAATCTTTTGTAACGGCAGTGTGGCCCTTTCTTTATACTCCTCACCGTACACATATTTACCGTTGGTATGTGGAAGATTCACTTTGTAGTTGATTAATTGGCAAAATTGATCAAAATTGTCAGAATCCAATCGAAAGTAGTACTGTTGGAAGGAGGAGGCGGCCTTGAAGAAGCTGAATTATTGAATCCATTTGTGTTTTGTTTATATCTTTTGCAGTAATATTTTAGTTTACTGGTATTCCATTTGTTGACTGTTGATGCATAAGACACATAAAATTCTGGTTATCGACAGCCAACAAAGCGGGTCAAACTTTGGGACTGCTGCAATAATTATTCTATTATTGCAAAAATGAAACGGTTGCGTGAAGACATACTTTCACTTTTACGATCCATAACTCAAGAACCATTTGACTTTCTATTCAATCGACAGAGTGGGAAAAAGGAAGTGGGCAAATGATATAAAAACAGGAGAAACTGGGAATGTTTTACTTAGGTTACTTCAACACTTGAGATGTGGAAGCCCACTTATCACAAGTATGATGATTCGAATGATACTGTATATGTAAGTGTGTCATGCCACAGTGGAACTAAAACTAAAGTCATTCCAGTTGACAGTACTCTTAGAATTTTGAACAGTTTCAAAACTACGTCCAGAATATCAAAGCAGGTTGTTGGTACACTTCGTGAAGTAAAGAGGCTTTTGACTTCCAAACTGTGTGTAGGCCAGTTTTCAGTCTTAACATGGAGATCTCAATTTACATTATGCAATTTCATTACTAAATTCTCTCCCGGTGATAAGTACACATCTCCTGAAACTCTTGCTGAGTGCGTTCCGGCTCAAAACTCTGTGCTACTCCCATTTTCAGAGTGATAATAATTTTGATGGGTTTTCACCATGTGTTTCATGAGGAAGAGTACTCATTGGGGTGAACTTAAGAATAAGAAGTAGTGTGTAGAAATATGGAGACAAATATTTCAAATTCCATGTGCGAGCTGCTCTTTAGTGTGGAACCTGTTTTATGTCCCTAGAGAAGGTAACGACAGGAAAGTTATTTTTCTGTGTGACGAAACGCGATCAGTGGGTTGATGAAAAAAGTACGAATTCCCATCACCCTTGAGCTGGAAGTGGTAGGAAAAAGCGATTTGGACAACTGCAGTGAAGTTTTGTCTTGTAACGTTGTAACTTCTCCTAAGGCTTCTTACGGAAGAGCAGAGGAGGAGGAAGGAGAATCCAACGAAGAAGCGATGATTTTTTTCGCAAATGTCTCTTTGGAAAGATGAAAATGAGACATACTTTCTCAAAATCGAAGCTAAGATCCACAAGACATAAAAAGTTTCATTTCGAGGGCAAATGAGGACGGAAATGGGGATTGGAAGTGTCTCGTTAGGTATTCGAATCTCTCCTCCGTTTGGTCAAATAGAAAAAGAATAGAAATTGGCTCATTTTATCCAAGTGAGAAAAACACTGTTTCTTCCCACAGCGAGTCTTCTCCCTGATCCTTCGCCACCGCTGCGCTGCACTCTTTTTTGTCATTTCGAATTATCATAGAATGATAGTTGTAGGAAATCTATTGAATCTCTTAGACACAATTCGGAGTTCGTAATACGAGAGAAGTTTTTTTTGCTTTCCTTTCTTCTGCTTTTGGGTGAATGAATACCAAATTAAGGTCGTCTTTTGAAACCCCTGTAATCGGTGATTTGTCGTTGTCTCGTAATTTGAAATGAAAGTCAATGTATCTTTTTTAGAATCTTCCACAGGACTTGATGTATTTATTGCGCAATTTGTATAGTTTGTTTCATTCCAAGAATACAAAGCCGAAGGGCACTATGACTAACTATACACAAACCCACATTAGGACTGTTGAACTACCCGAAAGTGATATGGAGACATCCAGCCATTCAGCCTACTCGCGTGAAGTTTAAGGATGACAGAAATTCTTTGTGGTAAATAAACGGGAGTTGGTAGCTTCATGGAGATACGTCTTCGTCCAATTTCCACTGGAGTAAAACTGGGACGACGAAGGTTTCAAACATTGAATTAGTTCGTGAGCGTACTTAAATGGAACGGAAATTATTTTTCCTTCTGTATCTCTTCGCTTTATCTGCATAATTAGAAAGTTTCGCTTTCACTGAGCGGGAAGTAAACGGGAGAGCAGTAGACTTTGGACAGAGGTTCGTCGACAGAATATAAAATAGATGTTGTAAACATGCTTCACTTATTCTTTACTGTGTGTGGGGCATAGGGAATTTTATGGGGGTTTCATTTCCATTGAAATTCTTCTGGAAACATAGGGCCTTCCGTGTAATTTACTGGAGGACTGTTTCAGGCACACAGCGACGACGACTATTAACTTAAACTCAGCTTCTCCTTCTTTCGCCCTTCTCCCTCTAAAATCATTTGACCTTTTGCCAATTTTACGGTCCAACAATAAAATCACTCGTTGAATCTCGTCAACCTACAGCTTCTCAGGGAGCTAAGAATACACAAACGGATGCGGAGTGCAGTCTATCTTCACCTTCCCACTAATCTCATGCTTCTCTGATTCTTTCACCGCTTGTCTCTCTCCCCAACAAAAATCCCCTAATTCATTAAACCAAAATTCCAAAGTCATCTCAGCGTAGTCCATTATTTTGATGAAAACAAATTACTTCGCTGCGTAGTTAGCATAATAAATACAAATGAAAAAGGTTTTTACTACTGCTCCCAGAATTGTTCGTGAGTACAAATCTAATTTTGGTGAGCGTGGGAGTGTACAAAATGCGCAGAGAAATCTGGGAAAATAAATCTAAACTGGTTGGCATATCTGCATTAGACGAAAGTGGACACTTGAGATTATTTGATGATATTGAAGGATACGCAATATTTATCTGTAAGAATCTCTTTTTACTTTGGAGCTGAATACGCTGTGAGAACAAGGCGTTCTGGTGAGAGTAATTTTACCTCCTGCCTCCTGTGCTCTCCATCCGTCTCCTCCAGAGTATGCTTTCAATTTTTATTATCCCATTCAACTTACGAGAACCGTTTGATAATGTGTAATGGAATGGGGTGTTCCCGATCGAGTACTAATCATAAATCTCTGTCTATTTCATACGAGATCTTCGTTATGGCTTCAATCGGAACAACTGCGAACTATTCCACTTAAAAGGGAGAGAATCCCCTGCCACGTCACAGCAGCTCATTTGAATCGCTTGAATTATCTCGGTGCATAAATTGAACCAGACTAATAGATTTATCCTACACTACTCCCGATTAAATTAAACCTAAAACTCTAAATCTACCCGAGTTATGTGACGTCCTTTTACTTACAGCTTATCTGTGATTCAAAACTTGTTCTTCAGTTTAATTTGCATTTACTTTACACAGTAAGCGAAAAGTGAACAAGTGCAAAATCATATCGAATTTGTAGACGGACACTAGCTACTAGGCTAGACATTTTCTAAAAATGTCTAGCGTTTCTACAATAGAACTGGGCTGTATGTATACTTTTACAGTCCAGCAAAATATGCTGAGACTACAATTTTATCCTCCTTTGTGATGTACACTGGGAACTCCAATTGACTCGAAGACAAAGTACGCGAGATTCTTAAATGACCCTTGTCACCAGAAGAATGCCTAGGCGTGGTATGTCGTACGTATTTTTATGATCATGGCGTTCATCGCATTACTGAAGGACATGAGAAAGTAAAACATTGAACCATGAGAAATGGAATTCTAGAGCAAGACATATGGCTTCGATACCAAGAGAAATTCATGATACAAAGTTTTGCTGATGAAAGACATTTTTCGATTTAGGAAACACCCTTTTCTCTTTCACTTGTCCTCTAAAACCTTTATGAGATCTTACTACTCCGTCGTACTCCTCATATATTATTGCGTAGGTATTTATTAGAATCGTGTTTACGAGTTCACTCCGTCTCAACCATGAACCTTGTCCTTTAAGAAAAGCATTATTATTACCTCACTCCGATCTTCTTCCTGATGACTCAGTCATTATTCGATTGATCCTAGTTTTGTTGTGACCTACAGTAATCTTCGTACACAGGCACTGACAGCTTAAGAACCCCTTTGAGTATTTATGATGCAGTCGTGGTCGAAGATCCGTAGTAAGCTTTTTTAAAGGTTCTCATCAGCAGGTATATTTTAGGTACAAGACCTTCCATAAGTCTAAACAGTTAAAGAGATCACGTCATCCATAGATCGAAAGGTATTTCCCATCTGTAAGCTGTGCTTTTGGGCTTTCTGGTATTTCTGCGGTCTCCCTCAATTGTTGTGTGAAGTAATTCGTCCTGTGATCGTATGTTAGGTCATGAACTAACTTGTGTATGCGATTACAATTAGAAGAATGTTGAGGGAAAGTCATAAAAAGGCTGTCTAGCTGATCCAGCGCTCATGTAGCTGACAGAAATCGTGAGTATGACGATTACCACGCATGAAATAATCATGAGAGTAGTAAAAGAGGCAGAGAGGTAGGCAGTAACATTTATTTATCGGTCAAAGACAGACACTAAGGAGTGGAATGAAATGTGAAGTTATGTCGTTTATTGTAGGAAGAAGTTGGTAATTGGCCCCCTGCCTTTGTAATGACATAGCTGTGAGACAGGAATGAAGATCTTGTGACAAGATATACGATAAGGTTGATGTGTGTTGGGTTTCTCGAGAATAAGAATGAAGGTACTCCAGTCCCAGTCGTGAGTTACTTGTTCGAGTAAAAGTCTTGTGAGTAGGCAATTCAAGTCGTATATGACACAAAGCAAGAAAATGAAAACGAGTCCACGAAGGTTATTACTGTCTGCATGGCATAGTAAGAAAACGCAATAGTAATAATCATAACAGAGGGATGGTAACAAAAGCTCTACGAATGTGTGTGTTTGTAAACTTTGAGTGAAAGGAAATGTGAGTAGTCTTCCTCATTCATGAGATCATTAAGTTCATTACCATAAAAGTTGTAACAAATGATCCTCATCGAGGTAATTTCCGTAGCTTTTAACATACGACCAATGTCAGTGTCATCTGTTACTACACGACTCCCTCAGACCTGCGAACACTCCTCGAGTGAAACCCAACCGTACGGAGCTGGCTGTTTCGAAGCACTTAACGCCTAGCCACAACACTCATTATTCCTCCTAACCCTATTTATGGTTTTGATACTCACTAAACTAATCCAGCAGCCTCATACGTACAAACATGTCCTTCCAGCGAGAAGCGAGAGAGTACTTACTTTAATGGAAAATGCATCTGCTTGATTAGTAAATTAAATTGAATTCGTCCTACGGCCACGACGTACCATATTATCCCTCTCTCGCCTTACTTTCTGGCTCCTCTAGTAAACAACTAAATAGCCACCTTGGGATTATTACAACAAAAATCTCGCAATCCTGTTTTCCATTTACAAAACTATGTCGACCCACATACAAACTCACGAGGTGAGAGTGCAAATAAAATATAGTCTGTGTTGTTCTCGATTCATTAATGAGAAACGCTCTGACAAACAATATTGGACTGAGAAAGATAAAGGGAAAAAGGGAGATATTAAGAGCTACGGTAGATACAAAGAATCCCGAAAGAAATGCGATCCAAACAAAAACAGACGTAAAGTTGGAGAACTCAACAAGGTTTACTTTTACTCGTCGTTATGAACAAATGTGACGTGTGAGAGGAAGAAACTCCGAAAAAGTCGCGTGGAAAACGATCCCAAATGTGTTTCTCGTAATGGATTAGAGCTTTTAAAGCTTTCACCTAGTTTCCCCTATGGGACAATAGGGCTTCGGTGGTTGTGCTGGTCATATTTCTGCTGAAACTCAGCCCACCAACTCTTGGAGCATTTTATCCAGGAGAGGCTTGTTTAGGAGACAGAGTGAAAGTGACATATCTACTGTCTGGAGTGGAGAGTACTTTTGAGATCTCATTCCCAACCTCCCACGCGATCTTTAATTTCATTTTTCCTTGTTGACCGAGGCTTTTAAGCTGAGAGAAAGTTGCCACTCCTCCGAAGTCTTTTTCGCAGTTCTCTCCGCATGTGGAGACTCTGATTGGCAGTAAATGCACTTTCACATCAATTACTTGCTTACTTCTATATTTGCCCGGCATGATTGCACACTCACACACTTTTCCCCTCAGTTATAACTTGGGACAGTCTTCAGTCCGTCTTCGTGTACCTTGTGCCATGTTCCCGTGAAAACTTGAAGAGAGTGCCGGGTTCATTAGTGAGCCAATTTATTTCATTGTTTTTCTTAACTCTGAGTTGAGTAGGATCTGAAAAGTCAGATGAAAGAAGTTAGTTGGCTGGGACTCTTAATTCACGAAAGGTCCCATACACTTTCTCTTCCCACTGTAAGAAGTGACGTTAGCCTAACTTCCTCCAGAATATCTAAAAGAGTGTTTCTCTTCCTACCGCCTCTCTAGTCGTAATACGTATATTTCTACTCTGGTGAACACAGAATCCCCGGCTAATGCTTCCCGTCTCACCAGAATTGCGAAAGACAATAGAACCCCGTTGGATGGAGGAGAGAAAGAATGTATAAAAAATGGTACTTTGGGATTGAGAAAGAGCACTCATTTCCACCAAGAAGAGGAAGTTATTCAAGCTTCCCGTTGGTGTATTAGTTAAATGTCAAGTAGATTAATGCGCATACATTAATGCTCTCCGTTTCTTGTCTCTTACTTAAGAGAGACTCACTCCTTCCCGTACTTAAGGAGAGTTCAGTATCTTCCCAGAATCCTTTCTTTTAAGTGTGTGTGTGTGTCTTTCAACGTATAGATTCAGTCACACAGAGAGGAAGGGCAAATATCTCCACAGGACAGGAGAGTATTGTACAAACAATGGGGAAAAAACTAACCCAAGTGAAAGTAGAATAGATTAAAAGAGTGTTATTATGAAGGAGAATGAAAAAAGGAAACAGGACAATAAGGCTGAGACCAGAATTAAGCAGCTACAGTTGTACAAGAGCTTACTTAATGCATGTTAATAATCTAGAGCAATCTGTCTAAAAACTTTTTCTAAAGAGACTTTCTTTTCTTTAAACTGTCATGTGATTCTATTGTTTTGCTAATGGTGGGCCCTTCCCTACACGACCAATTCATCCTGGGGAACTTACCTTGGAGTAGAGTCTCCATTGTCTCCTAACTGAAATTGTGTGAGAACTGATAGCAGTGGCACTACAGCAGCGTACGAGCAATAGCAGCGGTGGATTCACTCACAGGGGGGATCTCCTCTCCTTTTGTTATCCTTGAAAAAGGGAAAATAAGTCTGAAACAATTTTCTAAATTACCCAAGAACCATTTCAATCAAAAACTTTTCCACTTCTTTCAGAAATTTATCTCAGGTCGAAACTTTCCATATTTTATATAATATGAAAGGGTAATAATACTCTGCATATTTACATGTGAGAACTCACGGATTGAGCCACCAGATGTTCTATTCATTCTGACTTCCCTGACTGATGAACACTCACAGACTGAGTGAAGCTTATAAGAGTTAAGTATAAGAGACTGACTGAAGTTCTCTCCTTCTCCTCTGACAACGTGACCACTGACTTCAATCCCAAAGTAAACTTAACCTTAGATAGAATTCTTAATTTTGACACTACTTCCAAAGAAACTTCAATAAAAATCCTTCATACTTTTCATGTACAATTCTGCAGAGGATACCTTTTCAGATAGAGAATAGTTCTTTTTGTAACCTGTTAGTTTCACTCAAGTGAAGTGAAATCTCCGAGTTCCATTACACTTATTGAAAAGAAAAGGCGTAAAGTGGAATGACATGAAAATCAAATGGGATGGAAATATGAGAATTCGTCATATATGCAATGGTTCCAAGATTGCAAGAATGACAAGAGGAGATTCTCTTTGTCCTGATCTCTTCCTTTGGTAAATAATGGAGAGAAAGATTCGTTGAATTATTTATACACATGGGAGCAAGTGTCTCTCACCGTGCTCCCTGTTATTACTCAAGGACTTCTCATGGTCTTTATAAATCTCTTGATAAAAAGTCAGCTCATATGTAAGTAACACCCTCTTCCTGCGAATAACAAAATAAGAATGCGGAAACGTAGAAGAAGAATTGTTGAGAATTCCCAGTGTTGATAAATAAACGTGTATGCGTGCCTGGTCATATTGAGGAAACTGATGCGACGTTAGACGTGTATGTTTTTATTCACAGATGAATTGCTTGCGTGAAGAATCACTTGGAAAATCCTTCTATTTCGGTCCAAAATGGATATTATTAAGCTTCATACCAATACGTTGTGTATTTCTGGAAGAAGTAATGACAAGGCGTTTGTAGCAGTTTAGAAGATGAAATGTACCCCGAAATGTTATT